>NQII01000736.1:196496-278561 GCA_002778355.1 Clitarchus hookeri
CCCCCCCCTTGATATTTCTCATGTGAGGCTTCGTACGAAATCCATTTTGGATCTTGTAAAAGAATTGTGACATCGTAAGGTTAAAAATATTGTTTATACTTGCTATTTGAACTCTGGGCCAACGACGTTGAAATGGTGTCTTATCCATAATATGTTGGTAATTGGAAAAATATTAGCTTATGTCGAATTACATTCATCCTAAAGTTATTTTTTCTAGAAATAAAATGTTATGTCTAGTGACATGGTTAGGCCTACGCTGAAGGCTAAACTTGTTCACGGCAGTCATAATTAGACACGTTCAATAAAGTGGTTATCAAAGTGAACATGTTCGCATGGTTATACCTTTGTAACTGGGGTGCAAACGAAAGAGAAATTCTAGCCTTAAAATCACGCTTCCGTAATTATTTATAATCGTTTACTTTCCACCACTAACTAATTCTAATTTTCTCTCTAGTTTTAATATATATTTAACATTACTTTGGTTTTTGTGTTACAGAATATATCTTTGTTTGGTCAAGTTTTTATATTTATTTCAACAACTACAAAAAATACTTTCTTTATAACATTGCTTATTTTCTTCATAGTAGCCAATCGGAACGCAACACAGAAGAAGAGTTGTTCTGATGTATTCACGCCGCCAGTTTACTTTGAACATGAAGTGTTTGTGACGGGAGATCCGGTGCAACTGTTTACAGAACCAAACATTGAACTGAAGTAGGCAGTTCTCTGTCCCGTGTAAGCGCGACCTAGGGCATCCCAAACGACGTGAGTTCGCTGTTACCATTAACTTCACAGAAAACTAGAGAAGGAGCTATGTTATAAGAAATTTTCTCCACGTTTTCGAAGATATTTCACTGTCCCGACACAAGGCTGCTATATAATTACTCCCGTCTGCCGTTGGAGCCATTTTTCGACGTGCCAAGTTACTTTACGCAAGCGATAAAAATTTATATTTTTAAGAGGGCCAATTGAATATTCACCACTACAATGTATAGGCTGTTCACGGAAAAGTGAGCATTTTGAAAGAAAAAAAAACCTTTGAAAAACATAATTGCCAATCACTATGCATATGCTACCGTATGTACTGGCATGCAAGTTCACTGTTAAGTTAGCAGTAAATCAAGAAAAATAGTTTCAGGTCTTGACGTTATATTGCGAGTGTAATATTACATGTATGGCTAATCAAGTTGACGTGATTTTGTTTTAAACAGATTCGAATAAGATTTGTCATATTAGTAAAACNTTACATGTATGGCTAATCAAGTTGACGTGATTTTGTTTTAAACAGATTCGAATAAGATTTGTCATATTAGTAAAACATTTTGGTTCTTAGCAATTTCTCAATTTCACTCGACTCATTAGCCTCATGGTAGTGTAAATTTTAAATATGGTGGAATGTTACAAATTGAGAAAGAATGTGCATCTTAACCACGGCTTTCAAAAGTGCGCAATTAACGGTGGACAGCCTACACCAGGGAAAATGGGGTGAGGAGAAGAAAAGTTGGTTGGCGTTAGGTTACTTACATTATCGCACGATGGCGTNCTACACCAGGGAAAATGGGGTGAGGAGAAGAAAAGTTGGTTGGCGTTAGGTTACTTACATTATCGCACGATGGCGTAACGGTTACAAGATAGCACTAATAAAACTACACTGGATCGGTCCAAAAACAGCGAACACGCGTAATGTGGTTTCGTCCCTCCTGTTATACATATTAAGTGCCCTTATCCAGATAGNAGCGAACACGCGTAATGTGGTTTCGTCCCTCCTGTTATACATATTAAGTGCCCTTATCCAGATAGACGCAGAGTGTGGTAGTTGAGGAAATGGATATTAATTCTTCACACTCTTATAAGTATTTAATCAAGGATATTTTCAGAAAAGTCTATNTACACCAGGGAAAATGGGGTGAGGAGAAGAAAAGTTGGTTGGCGTTAGGTTACTTACATTATCGCACGATGGCGTCATGATTACAAGATAGCACTAATAAAACTACACTGGATAGNCAAGATAGCACTAATAAAACTACACTGGATCGGTCCAAAAACAGCGAACACGCGTAATGTGGTTTCGTCCCTCCTGTTATACATATTAAGTGCCCTTATCCAGATAGACGCAGAGTGCGGTAGTTGAGGAAATGGATATTAATTCTTCACACTCTTATAAGTATTTAATCAAGGATATTTTCAGAAAAGTCAATGTTTTCAACATTAACATTACTCCGCCGACCTGTTTGAAACTCGCCTCTACGTCAGTTCGCATCTGCGTAGCTCCATAAAGTTATGCAACCGCAAGAGAACACAATTTCGCCAGAGAGTTCGGAAGGACAACAATAGGTGATGAATTTGTTAATCCCTCAACTGTAATTTCAAAAGAACATAATTTAAAAAAAACTAATTGTGTGTCAAGTGCCCGAGGAGAAACCGGGGACGACGGGTGACTGTTCGTTTGACGGAAGGACGTGTTACGTCCCCAAAGTGTAGTTAAACACGCAGACGAAATGACTTGGCGGTTCCTCTCGTGTGGGCGTGCCCATTCTCTGATTGGCTGCGCGAAGCTGTGGTAACGGGCCTTGCGTCTCACTGACTGCTACGTGCTTTGGAAGGTTCCCTATTGGCTGGGCTGCCGACTGGAGAGTAAGCTACCAGGCGCCTACTGGCGAACGCCGTTCTAACACGCTGCTGGCAAGTGACGCCATTTTGATGGCGTGTGCGACTGGAGTTGGCATAACAAGATGTCTATCTTCCTCGTTGAAAACTTAACTTAAGAATGTTCTTTTAACACGGGCCAATCGCGAGGGCTACAATTCAAATTAATCTGTACTGCCACTTAAAACTGCCCCAACGTTCAAAAACGCAAAGAATCTTATGGCCTTGTAAGTACACGTATACAATGCAGAAACAGAAAAACATATAAATGTGTAGCCAAAATAAAAATACTATTAAAAAAGAGGGTGCGTGTACTTATGTACGCGCGTTAGAAGTTATACTTCTTTGGCGTGACTTAAATAAAATTTTCGCACATAACCTCAAATACTTGAAAACACTTTCAAAATTTTGCCATACAATTTTTGTCACCATCAAATTTTTCATGTTCACGATGTAAGTAAAATTAGTTAATAAGATATATATATTCACATTGAATTACTAATATAAATGAAATGTTTTTCAATTTGCTTATTACATGAACTAATTTTCTGTCGGTTTTAAATATAACCACGTGTTATGTTGTGTACCTTGCGTTTGTAAATAGCTAGACGGTACGCGCATAACCTCAAATACTAGAAAACACTTTCAAAATTTTATTATACCATTTTTGTCACTAACAAATTTTTCACGGCACAAATACTTGTGTACCTTGCGTTTGTAAATAGCTAGACGATACGCTTATGCTCGTTGGGTCATACCCCTACCATGTTCACTGTCGAATTTCGTTACACTGTGCGCGCAAATAAACTTTTACCCTCAACGTGCCAAAAGAAGTATAACAGAAAAAATAATAAACATTACGGCCTCGGTTCAAAAAAAAAATCTTGCAACAAAAACAAAATGAATCACGTAAAAAATAATACTGAGCCTGTTAAACATAAAATTACGTGTTAATTATTATTCATTCTCATAGCTCAAAAAGCATGTGTTACAAGACTGTTACGACGCTGAAGTTTTTCTGAGAATTATGTACACCCATGGACAATGGTAACGCCACGCAAGTTCTTCCTTAGGTCAGAAAACTTGTCAAATGAGGTGTCAGAAACTACGAATATGGTTTCACGTAACTGCAATTCCCAGAAAAATTTAGCGACAATAGTTTTAGCGCAGTTTTAGTAATGTAAAATTTTCAATTTGTACTGCTGCATCAGTGGCGTGTGGTGAAGTGTTGCAAGGTAAGCTGGTGCTTGCTCAGTGTTGTACAAACTCGGCGCACGCAGCAGGAACCAGTAACCAGAGTGGAGCAGGGAGAAACTGTATAAACTGCGGCCACTCACGAGAGAGCGGTGATGCACCCTTTACACACGTACTGCGTCGTCAACTGCACTACTACGTTCGAGTGGCCGATGTGTAAACTATCAAACTGTTAGGTATAGCACAGAGCAAATCAGTTCTCCACAAGCAACTTCATTCAGGCATAGAAAGTATATTCAAACTTTTTGAATCAAACATTTGCGAACATCACCCCATGTATGATGTGGTTCGGTTGTTTCCTAAATATATTATTTACCACAAGCGTTTTATATGTTTGTTAAGATAAAAGTGTATTATTTTTGGATAAACTGAACTTTTACTAATATTAAATCNCACAAGCGTTTTATATGTTTGTTAAGATAAAAGTGTATTATTTTTGGATAAACTGAACTTTTACTAATATTAAATGTATACGCTCTAAATCTGAATCAGCAAGAATTTCACTGTTTAAATCAGTTAACAACACCTGACAGTGACGTCAGTCAATTTAACTGATGCATTAGTGAAAAAAATGCCCGTTTTCCTTTACTTATTGATTCCGTGACATTTTTCTCTGATTCATCAACCATTTCATTCAATGGTTTTCAGTGATTTGTTTTTTGACTGATGGATCAGTTAAATTATGTGTATCTAATGAAATAACAACGCTTAAAATTATAAAACCCATAAAATAAATATATTTTTTATGTGAGTTTAGTTTTTTTATAATACCTTTATACGAGGCAATATAAACATTCGGTATTTATTTCGTTTTTTAGTATTTAATTTCCTTTTCACGTAATAATCATAACGATCGGTTTGAAAGTTTCAACTGCATTAAATGTGTTGAAATGAATGCATTCATTCGTACTGTTTGTTTTAACAATCATAAAGTTACCAAAGAAAGGACATACAATTTAAAGCTATATATTTTCGACAGTTAATTATAATACATATATTTTCCCTCATTTATTCAACGTTAGCTTGGTAGCTTGTTTGTTAAGGTAATGGACAATGGTGTATAAACGGCGTGCAGTGGTATCAAATCATAGACACCGCGGATTTTTCTTTCTTTTATTTATTGCGTGAAATTGCACCATACAAACGGTGACTATCGGAAATATGTTTATTTCTCGTAATGATTTGTCTAAATTCATAAAAACAATATTTCGTCCATTGCACGCACATCGCCGTCGCTTATTCAGTCAGTGAAATTGTTTCACTTAAAAAATCAGTGGTTTTTCACTGAGTCTAAATGAAGCCATTTTCACTGATTCGAGAGGTTGAATTTCGCTTCGAATCAGTGGTTTTCCGCTTATTCGAATTTTTATTGTAAATTACAATATTACATTTATAATTAATATGAATAAAACCACGGAGAAAATAGGTGTGTTGATAATGTCTAACAAGAAGTAGTTCTCATGCAAAATATTATTCAATTGAGTGTACAAATTCGGTGCGTTGTACCTTTGATGTAATTTTCTAGACTTGGTTGAGCTTTGTTAGCATGACGCGGAGGAATATCCCAAAAGTAGGTCTAGCAGGCCTTCGTAAAATTTGGAAGCGGCCATGAATGGCCTATGTAGTACAGTTCCAATACAAAAACACTGTTCTTTACAATAACAAGCGTTGCATTATTACCGCGGCCGCGGTGGCTGAGCGGTTAGACTGCTCGCCTCCCACCAAGGCGAACCGGACTCAATCCCCGGCTGGTTCACTCCGGATTTTCGCAAGTGGGAATCGTATCGGACGATGCCGCTGGTCGGCGGGTTTCCTCGGGGACCTCCCGTTTCCTGTGCCCTTCCATTCCGCAGCTGCTCCATTCTCACCTCGCTTCACCCTCATCGGCTCTCGAGACATCGCTGTTAAGAGCAGCCAATAATCACTTCACTCATTTCATTATTACCGTCAACTGAGGTACTATGGTCAGAACAAATACATATGTGTAAGTTTCTCATTCTCATATCTTAGAACAAGGTTGCCATTCTCTTTACGATAAATTATTTCCATTTTATCAAAATATATTTAAGAACATAGAACATGTTTTTACTGACCTACGGCTATTTCTTTCTCTGACCATAGTCACCCCACGTGACCATAGTAACCCCAATACATGCGTGAAAGAGATAAGAGGCTGTTTTTTTTCTCCTCCGTAGTGTCGAGCACTCTGCGACGTTGCTGCAGCCTCGACGAGACGTGCCGGCGGGCACGCGCTCGCCATTGGCTAGCGGTCAAACACGGAGGGCCGGCCGGTGCTCGGGGCCGGAATACAGATACCAACCTCCCGTCCAGACTCGCCTGATCGTGTGTGTGGGCCGCGCCGCCCAGCGGCTCCACTCGGGATGTTATGGCATCATCGTTGCCAGAAGGTACGCCAGTTACCTGGGCAAACCCCGGAGTCCTTTCTTTACCTCTGCCTTCCCGTCTCTTTACATCAACGACTATAGTACATTCGCATTTACTTCTACCTTTTCTGCAGCCCTGATAAATATCTACTTCCAGGATATTCCACCCACCGCCTTATGCAAACAAAGTTTAACCGAATATAGAAAATTACACCAAAGGAGCAACAAATCGTATTCGTGCGCACTAAGTTTAATAATATTTTGCAAAATAACTATTTCCTAGTAGGCATTATTAACACACCTGTTTTCTCTCGGTTTTAGTTCATATTTATTATAAATAAAATTACATAATTTATTGATAGAACATAAGTAAAAAGTTCAATTAGGCCAAAAATAAGGTACTTTTACGTTAACACGAGTATGAAACGATTGATATAGGTACTTGGCATATTTAGGAAATAACCAAACACGTCATATATAGGGTGATTTCTCAAAGGTTTGATTCAAAAAGTGTGAGGAAACCGCGAATAGACTATATAATGTGACACATTCTGCGTCCCTATATTTTATTCGTCAGAACACACGCTCTGGCAAAGCTCGCAGGCGGACGACCGCAATAAGGATTAAGGGTTTTGGGGACGTGCCAAAAGAATACCGCCAGGGAGGCGCAACCACGCCTCGCAGATGCAAAGGCGGGCTACCAAATGTTCCTGCACGTGCAATAGTTCCTGCACGTGCAGACGACATCCGGAGACAACGGAAGGCACCAGGGCGCGGACACAGCTGCGTTTTGCAGCTGCCCAAGGGACACCGAGAGCCCACACCAGCGGCTGAGTCTGTCCCGGGCTAGTGTCAGCAATAAACATTGAGAGCTTTTAGCGGGTGTGCTGGGAGAATAGCGGCAATATCTGGGGACAAGGGAAGGACCACGTGCGCTGAACCAAATGCCACCCACCAAGTAGAATGTGCAGAACGAAACAATAAAACGTCCATACCAGAGTCGATGGACGATGCCAGACCGAAGTGCGGAGAGCTAGTGCACCGAACACGTGTTTTATAACACAGGGGGACACGACAAGCGCCCGACCATGTGCAGGGACGGTGCAAGTTGAATATGGCGATCGAGCCTACAAAACCACGAGAAGGAGGGAGGAACGGATCAGTCANTGTTCAAGCAACAATAAAACTCGATTATGTGAACTCGCAAATAAAGTGTAATTTATTAGTAAATTGAACCTAGAGGCAACAGTGTCGACGTATTCCTACGCCCTTTCACTGAGGGCTAGCATCAAGTGCTGGCGCCTCACGCCNTGTTCAAGCAACAATAAAACTTGATTATGTGAACTCGCAAATAAAGTGTAATTTATTAGTAAATTGGACCTAGAGGCAACAGTGTCGACGTATTCCTACGCCCTTTCACTGAGGCGATCGTAGTTCACGACCGCGGAGTGCGCGCAGAGCAGATTCAATACCTACTTCCAAACTTCAGCATTGGCGGGTCTCAAATTTTACATGCATATTGGCTAATATTTTTCAGGAGAACTATCTTGCCGAACAGCCGTGGATGTTTTGACAACAGAGATGGACGGCTATTGATACTGCTGCAGTTTCGTGTGCTGTGATCGTCATTAATGCCTATTTTTTATCATGGGAACGCAGAAAAACCACAATGTTCTTTCTTTATTTAAAAAATGTAGCTCGCTTAAGGTGGCCGCTTTGCTAGAGTGAGTGGCTGTGAGTGAAGAAATTTCGACGGTTCTGACGTGGAGGTCTTGAGAGCTGATGAGAGTGAAGTGAGGTGAGTATGGAGCAACGCCGGACTGAAAGGGCGGGGAAAAAGGGATATCCCCGAGAAAACCCGCCGACCAGTGGCATCGTCCGGCACGATTCCCACATGCGAAAATTCGGGGGCGACCCCGCTGGGAATCGAGCCGATCCGCCTAGGTGGGTGGCGTGTAGTGAGACTTTCAGCGGTTACCATAACATTTAATGACATTATAGTAAAAGTAATAAATGCTGAACGTGTCTATAACGTTTTAAAATTCTGCACCAGGTTGCGTATACCTGGAAACGGCACCGAAAATGACTGTTTAAAAAATCCCAAGAAACTGAAATGGGTATAGGGGAACTAGGGCCTAGTTGTAACAGGGGTAAGTGGTAACATCTAAATTACTAGGCAGTTTGCAACTATTATGTTTAGAATTATCACTCAACGTGGCCATTATAACGACCTTTATTACGTAACTACAGTNGGCAGTTTGCAACTATTATGTTTAGAATTATCACTCAACGTGGCCATTATAACGACCTTTATTACGTAACTACAGTCAGTGTCGCTCGGGACGGCGCAGCGAGCGGTAGTGAGCAGGTTCACCATTTTGACCAGGTAACGGACAAAAATTATCTCGTAAACTTTGATTTTAGGTGTGATAATGGATATGTTTGAACTATGTGTTTATATTTTCATATCGTCAATATATTAAGCTTTCAAATGTTACGAATATTTATCTTACAATCTATTTTAAATATATGTATTTTAATAATAATATCTAAAATCGTCCTATGGGGCAAGTTGTAGCCANTATCTTACAATCTATTTTAAATATATGTATTTTAATAATAATATCTAAAATCGTCCTATGGGGCAAGTTGTAGCCATATCTCGGGACATGTTGTAACGTGTTACAACTTGCCCCTTGTGGTTTTAATTCCTTTGGCTAGACTTTTTGCCTCAAATGTAAATATGAAAATGACCATATTTTCTTGTTTTAGAATGAGGAATCATAAACGAAAGTCCGAAAGAGAAACAAAAAGTCAAGATATATACGAGCAGGCTGTCAAAGAAGTCTTAGAAAATAAGACAAAGATTTGAAAAGCTGCTCAGATATTCGATCTTTGCCACGTGTCTTTGTATAGATATATTAAAAAGAAGCAAAAACAACGAACCTCTTTCTGTTGGGAATGTCAAACCACGACTAGTATTCACACCTGAAAAAGAAGAGAAAATAGCCTCGTATTTGCTTAAATGCTCTGATATCTACTTCGGATTGCTTCCGTTAGAAGTAAGAAAACTCGCTTTTCAATGTACGGTATCAACTGGTGCCAAAAATATCCCTGATTCATTGCACAAAAATAAAATGGCTGGGCCAGATTCGTTTACTAAATTCATGGAGAGAAATCCAAAACTGTCTCTCAGTAAGCAGAGCAACATCTTTCAACAAGAAGAATGTAGAGATGTTTTGTTTAAACTATGATGAGATTCTTCAAAAACACAATCTTGCAGCATCTCGCATTTGGAACATAGATGAAACAGGCTTAACAACCTTGCATAAACCGAAACAAATTGTCGCTGCACGAGGTCAGAAACAAGTTGGTGCGATTACGTCGGCTGAAAGAGGAACACTAGTGAAACTTGCTTGCGCTATAAACGCCGCAGGCAGTAGTGTTCCACCATCTACTGAACCGATTCCAGGACCGTCAGGTATCCAAAACATAGCAATAGATTTCTCACCCTCAAAAATAAGACCTCTTCCTAAAGCTCCTCCTCGAAAACAATGCAATAGAGGTGGACGCAAGCGAAAATCCGCTGTTTTGACTGACACGCCTGAAAAAGATGCCTTAGAGAAAGAATTTGAATAGAAGATAAACAAAAAAAAACAAGAAGAAAAAGTCAAAGGGAAAGTAAAAGGAAAAGGAAAGGGAAAGGGAAAAGGCAAACCTGAAGGAACAGGAAAATAAAATGAAAATATAAGAAATGTGAAAGAAAAAAAAATCGTTTACCCAATGGGTCAGACTCTGAAATCGAAGAGTGGTTTTGTTTGGTTTGTGGAGGAGAATTTTTTTAAAGGTTTCGTAAAGCATTAGTGATTTATTTTGCAAAAAGCGCCATGTTAATTCCGTTAATTTTGAAAGTTTAATGTGATAGAAGATTCAAACATACTATGATAGAAATGTGTTAATAAGAAGCATATTGATTGTAAAGCATTAGAGATTCATTATAAAGCAAAAAGTGCTATGTTAGTTTTGATAATGTTGAAAGTTTATTACGATAAGTAATCATAATGTCGAAAAACAAAAACCACAAAATGTTTACTTAACTAGCTTATAAGTGATCAAATAAATCATACCAAATGTCCAAAAGGTAATGTAGACTTTTATATCAAATAAAACAAAAAGATGTTGAATTCCTGTTGTTTATTTCTTGGTTTTACTACCTGCCCCACACCTGTAACAACTTGCCCTTAATTCAGGGCAAATTGTAACAGCTGACTCGTTTTTTTTTTTTAATATCTCTTGTGCCAAATCGAACCAACTTTTTGATTATTTTACATTTGCATATGATAAGCAAATATATAATCTACACATACACTTTGCTATAATTAATAAATAGTTCAAACATTTCAAAATATTGGCATTTTCCCAAAAAAATGTTATAACTAGCCCCCAACTCCCCTACACATGTGTAGCAGNGGACCGTCAGGTATCCAAAACATAGCAATAGATTTCTCACCCTCAAAAATAAGACCTCTTCCTAAAGCTCCTCCTCGAAAACAATGCAATAGAGGTGGACGCAAGCGAAAATCCGCTGTTTTGACTGACACGCCTGAAAAAGATGCCTTAGAGAAAGAATTTGAATAGAAGATAAACAAAAAAAAACAAGAAGAAAAAGTCAAAGGGAAAGTAAAAGGAAAAGGAAAGGGAAAGGGAAAAGGCAAACCTGAAGGAACAGGAAAATAAAATGAAAATATAAGAAATGTGAAAGAAAAAAAAATCGTTTACCCAATGGGTCAGACTCTGAAATCGAAGAGTGGTTTTGTTTGGTTTGTGGAGGAGAATTTTTTTAAAGGTTTCGTAAAGCATTAGTGATTTATTTTGCAAAAAGCGCCATGTTAATTCCGTTAATTTTGAAAGTTNTTTTTAAAGGTTTCGTAAAGCATTAGTGATTTATTTTGCAAAAAGCGCCATGTTAATTCCGTTAATTTTGAAAGTATAATGTGATAGAAGATACAAACATACTATGATAGAAATGTGTTAATAAGAAGCATATTGATTGTAAAGCATTACAGATTCATTATAAAGCAAAAGTGCTATGTTAGTTTTGATAATGTTGAAAGTTTATTATGATAAGTAATCATAATGTTGAAAAACAAAAACCACAAAATGTTTACTTAACTAGCTTATAAGTGATCAAATAAATCATACCAAATGTCCAAAAGGTAATGTAGAGTTTCATATCAAATAAAACAAAAATATGTTGAATTCCTGTTGTTTATTTCTTGGTTTTACTACATGCCCCACACCTGTAACAACTTGCCCTTAATTCAGGGCAAATTGTAACAGCTGACTCGTTTTTTTTTTAAATATCTCTTGTGCCAAATCGAACCAACTTTTTGATTATTTGACATTTGCATATGATAAGCAAATATATAATCTACACATACACTTTGCTATAATTAATAAAATAGTTTAAACATTTCAAAATATTGGCATTTTCCCAAAAAAATGTTACAACTAACCCCCAACTCCCCTACACATGTGTAGCAGTTTTAAATGATATTCCTAAGCAGGCATCACTCACATAAGTTAAACAGTTTTTCAACAAAAAAAATTTCTGCCGAAGGTCTGCACACTATTTGGTGGGCCGGGAAGATGGCCCACCTTAAGGGTACTGCCTGGTGTGTGACACCGGGCGAGTGAAGGATATCGTTTTACAATTTAAATAGTTTTATGCGTGTTTCAGCCACTTTTCACAATATAGCTTTCAAACAGAAAACACTTTGAGCCCTTTGAAGAGAAGAGCCATTCTGCAAGAGAGCAAGTAGGATTAAATTAATAAGTTGGGGGTTTTTGTATTTTTGTTGAGTCTATAAAATTTAATTTACCAGCTATTTTCAGCGCATTTAAATTTTACAAAAANAAGCAAGTAGGATTAAATTAATAAGTTGGGGGGGTTTTTGTATTTTTGTTGAGTCTATAAAATTTAATTTACCAGCTATTTTCAGCGCATTTAAATTTTACAAAAAAATAGAGACATGACCTGGGTACAAATGAACAAAGCGATTTTTTTAAAAGCGATATTGTGAAAGATGTCCAAGACACGCCTAAAAACATTTTTCATGACCCCATCCTTTCACCTGTGCCGGTTCCGCACTAGGCAGCCGCGGCGCGTTTGCAAGTATAGGAACTGTGATAAAAATAAAGTCTTCTATCGACAAGTGTGTTGTCATCGCAGCTGTCGTGACTTTGGAGGTCGCGTCTGGATCCTGGGAGTTAGGCAGTCAGCTTGTGTCCTGCGCATCACAGGTTGCGTTGCAAAGCGACNGGAGGTCGCGTCTGGATCCTGGGAGTTAGGCAGTCAGCTTGTGTCCTGCGCATCACAGGTTGCGTTGCAAAGCGACTCCAACGTCGGCTATGTGCCCGGCGCTTGAACATTATAATAGGATCGACAGTCGTCGCTTGTATGACGTTAGCAGGCCTCACCACGGTGATACAAATTTGATCTCGTGTGAATCTCAGTCCGGATTTTCTCAAGCCAGAAACCTGGCGAAGACGTTGGGCGACGGGTTTCCCTTCAGTACTGTAGTCCGTTGTCACTCCATCCTTGGCCATATTCCATGTTTTCAGAAGTGACGGTGGCCTGTGGGGCTTCACCCACCAGAAAAGTTTGCAATTTCCGTGGCCCCATCCTCGCTCTAGAGAACAAGTATCTATATGCACTACTGTGTACTCCACGGAATCCAATTCACTCGATTCATGGACAGGTCGTTTCTGTACGGCGACTTTGCTGGTAGAACATACTTGTTTATGCGCGTAATTCCTCCCGGATAAACTAAATGTTGACGCAGAAAAGTACCACGCTAATTCCACGTTATTCTTATGAGAGCTTGTATTGTAGAATTCCCATCTGCTTGTGATGATAAAATTCCGCGATCCCCTAAACTACGGTACTTTACAGTTGCTACATTAACGATCATGTCATTACATTTACCACAATTCCGCAGTTAATTTTCGTCAGTAAGCAGACATGGCTCTAAGACATTTATTTCATTTGGTACGTTATTATCAATTACTGCTATTATAAAAATACCTTAGTCCGTCAAAATGACTTCCTTTTCATAAGGACTCATATCCACGACAAGTTTTGAGCACACGCGCATTAATACTTATATTTTTGCAAAGAACGTGTTTTACTGTTACAAACGCAACACTAATAATAAACGCGTGTACACCCTCGTCACATTACTACTAGTGTAAGAGTCGCAGATAATCCCTTTTAACGAACTATTAGCTATAACTGTCGAGAAATGACATTAACATTAACGAATCTTTTGAAGTTGATAACACAAGTATCCGATGTCTGGGAGAGTTTATCCAACATGAAAACGATGCAACAAAGAGTGTATAACTTCAGTAACCATTATATAATATACGTTAGAGACAAAATATCAGACAACTCTGGTCAACCAGTACGTGACAGGGTGCGGAAGAAGGTTCTAATGCAAGGAAATAACTGTACAATATCTTCGGCAAGCATTTATTTTTGTAATGTGCAAGTATGGACATTTTCCTCTTTGCCTGTATGCGACATGTTGAGGTTCTGATTTTTAAATCACTTAAACTGTCGTTCCGGAAAAAGGAACGACACAGAAAAAAAATGTATATCCGAAGCCATTGTGTTTGTATCGTTAACTCTTAGATTAGTTTAATTCATAATGGAATATATGCTGCCACCTTTTGGCTTGAAGTTACACCACCACCATCAGATTTCCTTTAAGAAATAGGGATGCTGTCTGTCCGGCATCAGTCCAGTGAAAGGACATTTAGATGGAGTGCGCATGCTAGCTGCACAGTAGCCATTCTGTTTGTTCCAACATTGAACTGCTTTTGTGCCTACAGCACTATCCAAAACAACGTGGATAGGATTTGAGTCCACAACACTTTAGGCTAGTTAGTGCTTTGGGATGTTTGCATGCTTTTTGTAAATAAGTTTTAATGCAGTTACTGTAGATTATATTCAAGTTGGGCAAAATTGGCGGTTCTGTTGAAAATTCAAATGTAAACAAACACGTTCATCTCTATTGACCACGTTACTTTGGCGCTGTTTTGGTGGCGGGCGAATCGATGTTGGGGCAGGCACAGACGACGAAAATCTGTCCACCTCATGTTTAGTCTATGGTTAGTCTCAGCGCTGCACGGTGGCGCCAAGTGCAGGCAGTGGCTACGCAGCGGCAGACAACGGAACTACTTGAGCAGCGCATCGGAACCAAGCTAGCAGACTCTCTCAAGAATTAGCAGTCCAGAATTTAAGTATCTAATTCCGTATTTATTTTCTGTTATCACATTAAGTGTATTTTAAAATAATATGAAAAATTATAAAACAAATCTGAGTTTTTAGAGCTTGCCTGAGCAGTTTTCTTATGACGTAGGAGAAAATAATTAGAACCATAGAGGCGTAGTTGAATACGTGGGCTTTCATCGTGCACAATAAAGTCCCATAGTTACAGATATAACGTGCGTAGTACAGCGCACCGGCGGAAGCACTGCACACCTTGCACGTAGGGGTGACGAGGCGCTTGACGTGCGTACTGGTATCATCCGTATCGCTCCCTCGCTTCTGTGCCTTGAACGCGTGACAAGAACTCCCGAGTCCACGTATTCTGAAGCCATTGGTATGCCACTGCAGGTTGTAGGTCGGGGCTGTGCTGGAAATGGTGCCACGCCGGGGTCGTCCGAGGCAGCCGTGCCCCGCGCGTGATCTGGCCGTAGTGGCTCGCCAGTGCCACGGCAAGGTGTCAGTCAGGCACACGAATGCCGCCTCGACCACCCAGCGGGTAGGAGGTCTCTCTCCACTCGACCAATCGCGTTGCGTGCTCACCCGCCTACTTTCCCATCACGAACCGTGCTGCGCGGTGGGAGAGGGGACCCATAGTCCCTCTTGGGCGTCGCCACGATAGCTGTACGTGCGAGGCACAACAATGTTCTGCAACAGCAAGTATACAACAGAAGTTACATGCAGTGTGAATCTTCAAATCCACCTTCTCATGCTTCCCTCCAGTGTTTGTTTACTTGTTTATTTGTCCCTCGAAACTTGAAAGGAACGACGCAATTTGAAAAGAAAACCGCCAAGTTCTTGGAGGAAAACCTATAAACAACTACAGTATTTGTGAAATACAACAATTAGAAGCGAAAATAAGAAAACGAAATTAAGAGCAAAGGGTTCGCATAGTTGCAACCGCTCTTCGCAGCGAATTTTCCGAGGAAAATATACTTAAAAATATGCTATATTATTTATTAAGTTTCTTCACGTTTTATTCGGTACATATTGCAATTGAAGTCCATTCATGGTTATTTCCAACTGTTCTAAAGCCCTGCTTAAGTTGTACTTCCAGGACATTCCTCCGCCTTATGCAAACAAAATTAACCGAGTCTATAAAATTACACCAAAAGGACAATGCACCACATTCGTGCGCATTCTACTCGATAAAATTTTGCATAAAATACTATTTCTTACTAGGTATTACCAACATATGTATTTTCTCCATGTTTTTATTGTAATTGTAAATTAAATATTATAATTGATAGATAAAATTAAAGTAAAAGTTATATTTATTAAAAAAGTAAGGTACTCTTATGTTAAGAGAAGTATAAAACTCTTGAGATACATACTTAGGAAACAGACAAGAGCTTCGTGCATGGAGTGATTTTTCAACGGCTCTATTCAAAAAGTGTGAAGAAACCGCGAACAAATAATATGCTACATTGAGGAGAATATTAAACTAATTCTGTGGGTACCACATATTACATTCATTCGAACAAATGAATATTCACATAAAAATAAAATAATTACTCCTACGTGACTAGGTAATCTCATTTAGTAGAGGTTGCTTTGGGTATATGTGGTGGCAATCATGAACAACTAATTCCCAAACATGGTGTTTGGTAAATGTGCCTCATTAAATTTTTTATTTATATCTGAATCAGGCCCTGTTAGTTACTTGTTCGCAACGTCGAAATTTTGGATTACGAATCATTACGGAGTTTCGGATGGCATATGGAATGCGAATGAGTTGGACTATTAGAATCATTTCANGATGGCATATGGAATGCGAATGAGTTGGACTATTAGAATCATTTCAAGCGTGGCGTCTTGGTTACTATCTTTAAGTTTTTAGTGTATTAAGAAAGTGATATCACGTCAAACGAATTGTCGAAAATGTTCGATCGTATTCCTCAGTCGGTATTCGGGTACTTCGTTATGATTACTGGCATAGTTGTGGTCGTTATATTCGATCATTATTAATATCTAAGCTGCAGTTTCAATAGTAAACTTCTGAATCACAAAACTCGTTTCGAGTAAAGATATTGCGAAAAAAATTTCAGCTGAGCGTTTCATCTGCGCATGTCTCAGAAATGAACTTCAAGCTTCACTCTAAGAAATTATTTGTAAATTTGCATCAGTGTATACATACAGTGACAAAGCGCGGATGGTATAATATTTTCCCATGCATTCTTGGTAACGTTCTTACAGTTGCTCGGGAAAGAGACAAATGCGTAGGGAAGTTGCCAACTTCGTATAGTAGCGTTGCTAAATATTCAAATATTTTCAGCCTGAAACGTAGTACTATTGCCATACTCTGTATAGGTTAAAAACTTCCATTACAGTTTAGGAAGTTTACAAGAAATTATTTTTCAGTGTGTGTTTTATTAATACGTGTCCTCACACGAGGTGGCTGAATGTATTTGTATTCGTGTCGGAGTTAATCTCCTTACCCGAAATACTAAAACATTTTCTGGACAATATTTTCTGGACAGCTAAATACTATATAAATGTTTTGCAAGCCGAATTGTTGAAATGGCAAACATTTAAGCTGAACTGACACTGTGGCTTGAACGCATACAACTACAGGATAGACCTGTGCACAGAAATGAGATCGCCTCTTATGTAGATGCACCCAGTCGCTGACTGGCTGTTCGAAAACTGGAACGAACCTTGTGTCTGATTGGCCACTGCGTGCTACGGAAGATTCTCTACTGGTCGAGCTACCACTTGGCAAGTAAGTTACCACGCGCTGTTTGGGAGAACGGTATGTGATGCCATTTTGATGACGTGTCCGGCTTGGGTTCGTGGTAGAAGGGGCTGTTTCGCTTGTGTGGTCCATGCATGGTTTCTTCACACTTTAGAATAAAACCTTTGAAAAATCACCCAAGTATGACGTGTTTGGTTCTTTCTTAAATATGCCACGTATCACAAGCGTTTTATACTTCTGATAACATTAAAATGCGTTATTTTTGTTCAATTAAAGTTTTACTTATATTTTATATATAAATTATTAAATTAAATTTATAGTTAATATGTACAAAAACAAGGAGAAAATAGGTGTGTTGGTAATGCTTGGTAAGAAATAGTTATCATGCAAAATAGTATTATACCAAGTGCGGAGGAATGGGGTGCGCTGTCCTTCTGGTGTAATTTTTAGACTCAGTTAAGTTATGTTTGCGTGAGGTGGAGGAATATTCTCAAAGTAAAAGTTAAGCAGGACTTCAGAAAAGTTGGGAATAACAGTGAATGGACTATATAGTCAAATATTCTGTGATACAACTATGCGTTTGACCCAAAGATTTGTACAGGAATTTACATGTGGAATGGTAAATATGCAAACATAAAGGAAAATACAGCAAAATTATGTTTACTAGTCATTTCGTGAAAGTTTACTGTTGGGAATGATTAGGGCTACCTTATTTTTCGCGAAAAGATTCCACGACTAGTTGTACTGCAAAACGCACTAGTTCAGCACCTATTTCGTTTATGGATCATTTCATCTCTCACGCGTCTTAGGTGTTGCCAGCCAACCACCGACGTTTAGTGTCGGGACAAGTTAATTTTGATTGGCGCAGTCGAATCTTATCGCACAGACACACGGCCAATAGCTAGGGGCACCGTATTTCGCGAAAAGATTTCAGGACAAGTTGTGTTCCAAAACACTACAGTTCAGAGCCACGTTCGTGATTGGATTATTTGAATTGTTATGCGTCTTAGCTGTCTGCCCACGAATCACGGACGGTCAGTATTGGAGAAACTGATCTCTGATTGGCTCACTCGTGTAACAGGTTGTCTTCGCACAAAGACAAGCGGCCAATGGTCAAACGAAGACTGCAAGTGTGCACATACGATATTGAAGTCTAGCCTCCGCGTAAATCTTTTCGTGAAAAACAGGTGGCCCTAGGTATAATCCATTCGCGGTTACTTCACACTTTTCTGAAGCCATGCTAAAATTATATTTCCAGGATATCCCTCCACCTCGTGCAAACTATGCTTAACTAGTCTGAAAAATAACACCTAAGGCCAATGCACCGAATTCGTGCGCACTCAGTTGTAATCATATTTTGCATGAGAACTATTTCTTACTAGGTGTTACCAACACATATTTTCTCACTGTTTTTATTCATATTATTTATAAATTAAGCATTAAAATTTATAGATGAAATAAAAAAAAAATTCAAAAAAACTATTTCATGAACAGAAGTATAAAACGCGTGTGGCATGTCGGATATTTAGGAAATAACTAAGCACTTCATATATGGGGAGACTTTTCAAAGTTTTGATTAAAAATATGTGAAGAAACCGCGAATAGACTATATCAGTATGATAAGTGGTGCTCACTGAAAACGGAAAACATGTGTGTGTGTGTGTGTGTGTGTGTGTGTGTGTGTGTGTGTGTGTGTGTGTGTGTGTGTGTGTGTGTGTGTGANGGGCAGCAATCCGACCTGAACGTGAGCGACAGCTCGCCGGCGCACTCCAGCTCCAGGCTCCAGGCGTGTCCCGCTGGAGAAGTGGACCAGCGGGCCGGCGCTACAGGTGGCCGCACGCGGCGGCCATATATGGCCAAACTCCACGAAACGCTGGGACACTGCAGCCGGGAGCCTCGCTTATTGTGTTGCCCTTGTTTGGACTCGAGGAGCCTCCCCACTACGCGCCGGCCTGAAAACATCGCACCGCGAGCGTCGCAGAGTACTGCACGATACAGAGGTGGAACAGCGGCTTGTGCCGCAAACTACGGACGCACGCGCCAGCACGGAGGCCTTACTGGCCAGAAACAATGTCGGAACGCCGTTCGCCAGTAAGCGCCTGGTAGCCTATCCGCCAGCCAGCAACTCAGCCAAAAGCGAACCTTTCGCAACATGCCAATAAGACACAACCAGAGAACTAATAAGTTCAGAGCTGAAATGATGGCGTGAACTGCGAACTCTAACCAAACAAGCCAGCAAAAATGGCCTCACCGGCCAGCTATATGAGGGAACATCGTTCACCAATCAGCTTCTGTAGATTAACTTGACAGACAGAGTCCGCCTTATAGGGATATTTCATAACGTACAATAGCTAGGACCACCTGTTTTTCGTGAAAACATTCCACGACTAGTTGTACTTCAAAACACGTTAGTTCAGCTTGGGTAATTTTAAATCGCACGCGTCCTAGGTGTTTGCCAGCCAATCACGGGCGTCCATTGTTAGGGTGACTATTTTTCTGATTGGTTTAGTCGAGTATAAAATGTCTTCTCACACAGACATGCAGCCAATAGCCAAAGGAAATTTGCAAACCTGCACGTAAGTCTGTGTATAAATATTTTCGCGATAAACAGGTGGCCCTAACAATAGCCAATAATGCAAGAGAATCGTTTCCACAGCTTCGCACGGCCAATGAGTGGCCGAGTTCGCATACGTCAAAGGAATCACCACGCCATTTCACTTCTGTATATTTACATATTCCGTGGCACAACGCCCCGTTCCGAGAGCCTCGCGCAGTCAATCAGAGCATGAGTACGTCCATATCGAAGGAACTGCCACGCCGTTTCGTATCTGTGTATTTATCTACTCTGTGTAGGCGTCCAGTACTAGGAGGGAGGGGGTGGGGTAACAAAGAGTATTTTCCTACTATTTTTAAGCCAGTAGGGTCGACGCCACCTGGGGTGACAGACAGTGATCGACCACTAATTCATTTTGTAATAAATATTTATAACTTGCGGTAAACCTCTTGTCTTTCTTTTTATTGGCGGTTCACGGTAAACTGGGCCTTTTTGAAAGCTCCGCTTCAGATACACTTGAATGCACATTGTGTATTCTTCCACAATAGGTCAAATCAACACTGCCATGGATCTGACNTCCGCTTCAGATACACTTGAATGCACATTGTGTATTCTTCCACAATAGGTCAAATCAACACTGCCATGGATCTGATCACTTTATTCATACGTCGGTCAAGTGAAACTGGGTAATTATTGGAAAGTAAATATTTTGCAAATTTGCTCATTATTACACGCATATACAGTGAAAAACCCTGAAGGCAGATATGAACCTATGTTAAGTATTCACAAATGTTTACCTAATACTTTTAATTAAACGTTCACACATAGAATTAATTACTTTCTGACCGTCGTTACCAACTTTAGGGGCGCATTCCCGAAAGTGTCCCTGTTAAAACATATGCAGGTAGGGACAATAACATTTTTTAAACGTTGATTTTAAAAGTACTCACTGAACCATGAACAGACTATAACCTTTTCAGTCTCACTTTAATTTGCAGTTTCAGGTGTTAAAAATTAGGAATGAGAGAATTTTGCAGATTAATTAAAGGACAAGGAAGACTTCAACCGCATCTACATTCGAGTCACTTTGAAACTTGAACCGCAGTTATTTAGACACCCTGGACGACACATCAAGCCAATAACAGATGTGCAAGATGAAAAAAAAAGCTGAATCCCATGTCACAGAGTATCTAAGAATACAGAGGGGAAACAGCCGCTTATTCCACAAACTCAAGCCGCACTCACTAGCAAAATGTTGGCACGCCTTTCGCCAATCACCGCTTGGTTATCTACTCGCCAGCCAACAGCCCAGCCAATAGGGAACCTTTCGCAACACGCAGTAGCCAATCAGAGAATGGGTACGCCCACATAAAAGGAACCGCCAAGCCATTTCGTCGCTGTGTATTTATGTACTCTGTGCCCATGTTGCAATTTCCTGGGTAAAACTAGCTACTCGTGGGCAGCTGCCAATGAACATATGGTTGAGGCTCTATGCTTAATTCAAATGTACTTTCAACTTTTCTGAAGGCCTGCTAAAGTTATACATCCAGGATATTTCTCCGCCTCATTTAAACAAAACGTAGAACAGTAAATTAGAGGGCCAACGCACCACAGCTCTCTTTTAAATATATTAGGTTGTTATACGTTGCATCAATTTTGGGAACACGG
Organism: Clitarchus hookeri; assembly: GCA_002778355.1. Taxonomy (NCBI): domain Eukaryota; kingdom Metazoa; phylum Arthropoda; class Insecta; order Phasmatodea; family Phasmatidae; genus Clitarchus; species Clitarchus hookeri. The sequence continues at coordinate 218,030 of NQII01000736.1, forward strand.
TGGTTGGTAACTGGTACTAATTATCATATATTTCATAAAATAACACCATAATTTCGCACGACCGTTTTGAAGCAATGCTTTTCACACAAATAATATCTTATTTAAAGTTGATTTAATTGGTCATATGTTGGTTATTTGTTGGACAACATACCGTCAGCATTTTTTATGTAAACTTTTGTTGGGCAAACATTGTGTAACCATCATTGTGCCAAAAATGGTAATTACCATATTTCTGATGAAATAAAAAGATAATTTTATATGTTTGTTTAAATGTATGTATTTTAAAACACGAAGTTTTATTTTAATGGTGTAAGTTTGGTGGCCATGGTGTTATGCATGTTGAGATTTAGGTTATGTTGGAATTCAAACTGGCATATGCTAATACACATGCCAAGTTTTCGTTACAACTTCGCGCATATGGGAGAGAATATTATCCTGCGACATTGCTCATCACATCTTACATTGCGAGCACTGACTCAACACTTAAATATACACAACAACAGCTTAAAAATACATTATACGTGCCATACAAGTTTATTTCTCATGGGATGATATTTAAATACATTTTCAAAGTAGTAACATCTGACATAAATACAGTAAAAAATATTACACGGCATTTTGAACTGTGATATTATTTGTGCTTATTGCGTCACCAATCATGCGAAGTCAGGGTAATGCAGTGGATGACACATTGGGTTAATAACCAGAGGGCGCGAGTTTGAACCCAACGTCCAGCAAAGAAATTTACAGCTAATAATATGCAGAGGAAAGTAATGCACACTAATTGGGTTGATAGAAGTTACTTTATTTTAAGTTAGCCTGTGAAATTTATTCTAAACACTGCTAACCAACGTTGGGAGACTGTTGTTTGTTGGTTGGAAATTACGTATGCAAATACGCATCTCGCCAACACATTACCAACGTCCAAATATTGTATCAAATCTTTGGTTCGTAAATGAAATGAAATTTCTGAAAGAAAAACGCACTACTCTCAAAAGTGTGCACAAAACCATCATAACATTATGTTGGTCCAATGTCGTATTTCAGTTGGCAACCAACATAAGTCACGTTGGGCCGACGTGGGTCCACGTGTCGTTTCGGTGTTGGCCCAACGTCTTATGCCAACGTTGGCTCGATGGTAGAGCCAAACATTGGGCCAACATTAGCCCAACCAAAAGTTGCTACTGGGGAGTATATGTTCATTAATTTCTTTAGTACTTCACACGAGTATCAGCCAGTAATAGTTTACATGCCGTCTTTGACGTATTTGTACTCAGCTTAACGGATTAAATGTCGAGATAACGACCAATGTGGGAAAGTGGCTCTGTCGGCAGCTCAAAGCAAGCAAGGTTTATTTAATCATGCATTTTTTTTAACGTATCATTGTGTATTTTGAGTCTTATAACCCTGAGTCTTATTTAATACCGTCCCTATTATCTGCACCTATTATAGCTACGTCAATATTAAATCGAGAAAATATAATGTCATAGCAAATGAAAACTATCCGTTATAGTTTCCGTGTAAGTGAAAATACAGTAACTTTGTTCGCGGAACATCAGACTGTTTGATATATGTTACAACTCTGAGCGGATCGCAAGANAGTGAAAATACAGTAACTTTGTTCGCGGAACATCAGACTGTTTGATATATGTTACAACTCTGAGCGGATCGCAAGAAACAACAGAGAAAACTGCCACAACAAATTAAACCGTGAACATTAAAATCATTCACAGGCTTCTAGTTCCTGCCTCTCAACAAGGAGGTCGAAGGTTCGAATATTCAAACAGTCTTACAATTAGTGACGTTTTTAAAAAAAAGTAAAAATACCACTCATGAAATTAATACAACTGAAAAAAATCTTAAGCCACAAGTCACGAAAAAAATATTGTTTTAACTGAAATTAATTAACGTCCCCACCTAACGTCGGTAATATGATCAGGGGGTGGTCTACAACCTGAGCTAAACGTAAACTTGTGTGTAAAATTATCAAACACAGTTGATGGTTTGCCCAATATTCAAGCCAAGCGCCTTTCTTACCAAACGTGGGCATCCCAGCCAACCACATCAGCTGAAAAAATTAAAGTACGCCTCAAAGAACGAACTTACAGTCCGTGTGTGGCCAGCTCAGCAGAACCAACTAACCAAAGGCGAGTAGGGATGTTCGATATTGTGAATTTTGAAATCGATTTTTGAAACCAACGGCTGATTGATATGTTTTATAAATCAATAAATTCGAAACTGTGATATAACTGGAAATATTGATATCGTTAATATCGAGTTATCGAAATCATTAAAACAGTTCATTTTAGTATGACATATCACTAACGCAAAACACATAAAACTGTGAAAATCAGTATTTCGTATGTGAAAGTTTTCATCATTATTATTAACAGCTTGTAAAGCAGTTGTAATGAGCAACATATACCGCAGTTTTCAGTTATATCGATTAACCCGACAATATCGACAGTACCGAAAATATAGATAAAACAGTGACACATGTATATAATTTTTTCTCATTTTAACAAATTAAAAGTATTTTATTTATAATACAGTTAATGATGGAAAGTCAAAACACGGAACAGTCCTGGTGGCGAGAAGTTATTGGCAATGGTAACAGCACTGTATACGCGGCGATGCAGGCGAGCCGCATTGTGCAACGCTGGCTGTACTGAACGCGCATTAGCATAGCGGTAGTTGCTCGGTCTACTACACGGCGCCAACTGCTCCATNGCCGCATTGTGCAACGCTGGCTGTACTGAACGCGCATTAGCATAGCGGTAGTTGCTCGGTCTACTACACGGCGCCAACTGCTCCATTACACGCCATCTCGCTAATGAACAGGTTCTCATAAGCCGGCTGGGCACCGTAGTTAGCAGCGTCCGCCATTTTAACCACTACTGGCTGTAAATGTTTAGCAAAATGGCTTACATTACAAAAATCGTGAGTGAAGAGATTTAGGCGGCTCTTAACATCGAGGTCTTAATAGTATGGAGCAGCGCCGGAATGAAGGGGTGGGGGAAACGAGAGATCCCCGAGAAAACTCGCTGACCACCGCTACACGATTCCCACATGCGAAAATACGGAAGTGACCTCGCCGGGAGTCGAACCCAGTTTGCCTTGGTGGGAGGCGAGTAGTCTGACCACTACGCCAACGAGGCCCCGTACAAAAATCGTGATAGCTCTTATTTAAGGGCGTTGGCCACGGAAAAAGGCGTTATTTTATATTTGAACCATATATTTTTCAACTTTTAGACATTGTCGGTGACTACTACTNGGCCACGGAAAAAGGCGTTATTTTATATTTGAACCATATATTTTTCAACTTTTAGACATTGTCGGTGACTACTACCTTATCCTCAGATAAGATATTTTTAGACTGCATAATTTTGCAAAATTACACGTTAAAGTCTTTGTGTTGTGCAAATAATGAAAACCATCTTACGTACAGAAATAAGATCATTCACACTGAAATAAGATGCCAAGAGCTACTTCAAGAATTCTATAAAATTTTACAAGGAAATGTTTTTTCAATTTAAAAAAAATTGCTGAAAATAAGGAAATACTTGCATATTTCTTATTTTTGACTGCCCCTAAATTTTTAGAAAATAACTTTTGCTAAACATATTTTGAAATGAGTTNGGCCACGGAAAAAGGCGTTATTTTATATTTGAACCATATATTTTTCAACTTTTAGACATTGTCGGTGACTACTACTTTATCCTCAGATAAGATATTTTTAGACTGCATAATTTTGCAAAATTACACGTTAAAGTCACAAACTTTTTTACTCTCTTTGTGTTGTGCAAATAATGAAAACCATCTTACTTACAGAAATAAGATCATTCACACTGAAATAAGATGCCAAGAGCTACTTCAAGAATTCTATAAAATTTTACAAGGAAATGTTTTTTCAATTTAAAAAAAAATTGCTGAAAATAAGGAAATCCTTGCATATTTCTTATTTTTGACTGCCCCTAAATTTTTAGAAAATAACTTTTGCTAAACATATTTTGAAATGAGTTNCTTGCATATTTCTTATTTTTGACTGCCCCTAAATTTTTAGAAAATAACTTTTGCTAAACATATTTTGAAATGAGTTAATACAAGATCTTACAGATACCCCTTTTAAATTTTTTGCAAATAGTTTGGTTTTTTTTATTGGCTCATTAAAAAAACCAGTAAAATTTCGACTTTGACGTGTCATTTTGCAAAAACCACGCAGAATAAAAATATTTTAGCTTACAAGTTGAACAATATATGGCTCAAATATAAAATAACACATTTTTGCGTGGCCAACGCCCTTAAGAAGCGGGAGTCTCCTCCATGTTGAACTTATTTCTACTTTCTGTGAATACTTTTTCTTTGCAGACGATAATTATAAAAACGGATTGTCAGGGCACACAGCATATCTACACTCTAAACCCGAATCAGTGATATCAATCAGTAAAGTAAAATTCACTGAAAGTTAGTTGATAAGCTACTGCCGACTGGCGAATCAAGCAAATTAACTGAGAACAAGTGATATACAGCAGTGGAATTCTTAACATTCAGTAGGAATCATCAATAAATCAGTGAAATTTAGCCACCATAGCAAATAGTTATCAGGCACTGATTTTAGGTTGCTCAATTTTCACTTTTGCTCAATTCTCACTGGTTCAAGTTTACACTGTAGTTATTTTGAAATCCAACTCGTTCAGCTCCTCTTACTATAGTGCAGATTTAATTACGATCAAAATTTGTTATTTATGTACTAATTCATTTTATGGGTCACATGATGAAATTCAGATAAACGTCAACTGATACAGGCATTATAAAAGCTGAAGTTGAAAATTTTGCTACGGAGAGATGAAAACAAGTCCAATATGGATGTAATATTGCCTCCTTTAATTCAATAGTAACTCCTCCAGGTCTACAAAAAATGTAAGCATACGTCAGGGGCGTGCGTTGGTTTTCACCTCACGCGAAGGGGAAGGGGATATATTTTCAAACCAAGTGATCCAACAAAATTAAATATTAATCAGCAATCGGGATCAAGAAATGTACAGTATATTCTACAAACACACGCGCGCGCGCGCCAACAGTATACGTATAATTAATTTATAAACCAACAAACTACAAATGTTTTCGGCACCATTGAAGCGTGTTGGCGTGGGACAGTAGATCAAAACTTTCTTATGCTCGAGGATATAGGAAGTGACTCGCCCTGTCTTCTACAATAGTGACTAAAACAGCTTCGGTATTATGACTGTTTGTTTTCTATTTTATCTTCTTTTGTTGGTGGGACTTGTAAATTGTTTAGGATTTCAGGGGGAGGGGGGTGCATATCCCACAATCGGCTCTCCTTGCGTACACCCCTAGGATACATTATTCGCCTATTTCTGCCCATCCATTTCAGTAAGTTCAAAAACGTATTTCACAAGTAGAAGGTGCAGAAAACAGGCTGGGAAAGCACAAATCTTAATTTACGTCTAAGCTCTACACAGCGCAACACAAGCACATGATCTTTTTTGACCAATCAAACAACAGTACAACACTCCATCAACATTAATGTTTGACCCTGTGCCTTATTTATGGTCATATAAAAGCAATCNATCAAACAACAGTACAACACTCCATCAACATTAATGTTTGACCCTGTGCCTTATTTATGGTCATATAAAAGCAATCTCTTATTGGAAATTGAACTCTTTTAAAATTAAAAGGCAAATCTGAAGAAATCATTGGTATTCTAGGTATTAAAACAGTTTCTCTAGTACCGCAGCCAGAGATGAGGTACCTTTTTAAACTTTTTACTTGTAATTGAGTCCCGTTGCATAATTTCGGTGTATTTATATTTCGCAATAAATTTATGGGAGCTTCAATTTTTAAAATCAGTTTGTGTGGTGACATGCCAAAAGGATTCAATGAGTTAATTTATTTTGAGAAAGATTAAGCTCCTTATGGTTAGAAAAGACAGTGAATTTTACGTTTTTTTACTACATAATTTAAATTTTAAATACGCTTATTACTACTTATCTANGTTAGAAAAGACAGTGAATTTTACGTTTTTTTACTACATAATTTAAATTTTAAATACGCTTATTACTACTTATCTATTAAAGATAGATATATGCTACCACTGAGGTTTTGTAGATAATTTAATTTTACACTATTGTTTCGTACATGACTTTGTTATATCTCTAAAGGATTATGCAGTGCATTCCTTGAGAGCGCGCTGGCGGCAAACTTTTTTCCCGACTTGATTCACTAATACCATTAATGCTCAGCTCCTATAAGAGCTAAGGAAATTTTTAATACACACCAACCTTCCTCGATAAATGCAGATCATAACATTGAAAACCGTATCCAAATCCATTCAGTGGTTCTCGGGATTAGCAAAGTCATACAGACAGAATTTCCAGGGAGTTCCTTTTATACTATGTAGTGATAATTTATTATAGCTATTGAAAAATTATAACCAATACATGTATACATAATTTCCATTTCACCAATGACGCATATCTAGTCTGCAGCCACGGAGTTTAAAAGGGGAATCAATGTTAAAGAAATTCATTATAATGTGTCAGTGTTAAACGCGATAACCGTTTCAAACAAAAAAAAAATATATATATATATATCCAACGCAAGATTCCGAGAGAATACTGCCACAGAGAAGACAAATGCACAGATACGAAATGGTGTGGTGGCTCCTTTGATGTGGTGTACGCATTCACTGACTGGCTGTGCGAAAATCTGGGAACAGGCCTGGTGTCTGATACGCTACTGCGTGCAGCGGAAGATCCCTTATTGGCTGGGCTGTCGGTCGGGGACAAGGTTACTAGGCACTGATTGGCGTACGGCGTTCAGGCATGTTGCTGACTAGTGGCGCCGTTTTGCTAGTGTGTGTGTGTGTGTGTGTGTGTGTGTGCAGCTGAAGTTCACAGAATTAACTGCTGTTTCACCTCTACGTACTCAAGAACTCTGCAATCAGAGCACAAGGAAACACTAAACAATCGCGAATGGGCATTCTCGTCGAGGCAGGATCCCGTACACAAAGTACGTAGTTAATGCGCTCCTAATTAGTAGGGAAGTTGCGATATTACTGATTTGAGTAAATATTGATAGTTTTCTTTCGATATCCAATATTTTGTTATCGATATTCTTTTTCGATGTTTTTACTGTTATCAGTATATGTCTTCATGATGTATAATATTGCATATGCTAATGACTTCTGCNTTCTTTTTCGATGTTTTTACTGTTATCAGTATATGTCTTCATGATGTATAATATTGCATATGCTAATGACTTCTGGTGTACAAAAATTCAGTATTTTCAATGTAATTAACAGTACATATTTTGATTTTTATAATTACATTTTCTCACAAATATAAACCTTTGGATATTTGTTAGTATATATATTTTGTATTATTATTATCAATATTTATTCATGTCAATTTCTTAGGAAACATCGATACTTTACGATACTGAAACATTCCTAAGTAGGCCTACATTTCTGTACTAATGTATANTTCTTTTTCGATGTTTTTACTGTTATCAGTATATGTCTTCATGATGTATAATATTGCATATGCTAATGACTTCTGCTGTACAAAAATTCAGTATTTTCAATGTAATTAACAGTACATATTTTGATTTTTATAATTACATTTTCTCACAAATATAAACCTTTGGATATTTGTTAGTATATATATTTTGTATTATTATTATCAATATTTATTCATGTTAATTTCTTAGGAAACATCGATACTTTACGATACTGAAACATTCCTAAGTAGGCCTACATTTCTGTACTAATGTATANAATTTCTTAGGAAACATCGATACTTTACGATACTGAAACATTCCTAAGTAGGCCTACATTTCTGTACTAATGTATATTTGGAAATACCATTCGACATTCTGGGATATCGATGTGTTTCGATAAAATCGGAATATAGATACTTCTACTCAGTATTGATATCGAAAGAAATATCGATAAAATAGGATATCGCAACGTCCCTACTCACGAGGATCTTTATGGGTGGTCGGGCCGGTGCGTCTTGCGAGGCGGGGCGCGCGCGGTGATGACATTCAGGCATGCAAGGTGACGTCAGGGCCTGTACCTGGCCGGGATGGTTTATTGCGGCGTTATGTGTCGTGACTGGCGAGTTTCGCACCTCCGCTGCCAAGGTCGCGGCAGTTTCAACACCGCGGTCCCGCCTACCTCTGCTGCACGCCCGCAAGGCGACACACACGCCTTTCAACCGCTGCCTCCGGTTTGTGCAGTTAGTTGGCACTTGTGTCTTTACACCCGCTGTGTATTCTTCCCTCCAATCTCAATACAAACATGNCTCCGGTTTGTGCAGTTAGTTGGCACTTGTGTCTTTACACCCGCTGTGTATTCTTCCCTCCAATCTCAATACAAACTGGGCCATCAACCTAGTGACTATATGTAGCCCATTAAAGTTACTTCCAACTTCCCTGCAATTATCCAGGCTATTTCTCCACCTCGTGCAAACAAAGCTTTATTAAGTCTAGATTTCAACGCGCTGTATTAGTGTGCACTTAATTTAATAATATTTTGCACGAGAACTAGTCCTTACGCCTATTTTATTATTTTAAATCATAAATGAAATGTTATCATTTATAGATGAAATGTAATTAAAAATCAATTTTAACGAAAAATAAAATATTTTTCTGTTAACAGATGTATAAAACGTTTGTTATGTACACGTCATACACAATGCTAATTTTTCACAGGTTTGATTTAAAAAGTGTGAAGTTATCGCGAATAGACTATAGTAGCCGCGCTTTAATTGATATGTAACTACCGCGCCACACGGGCNAAAAAGTGTGAAGTTATCGCGAATAGACTATAGTAGCCGCGCTTTAATTGATATGTAACTACCGCGCCACACGGGCGTAAAAAGAACCGAAGTATCTGTGAGGATACAGAACCCCACACAGGTATAAGGACTTCGCTGGTATTGTAATAAATGGAGAGTGGAGACGTTTGGGTGGCTCTTAACATTAAGGTCTTGAGAGCCGATTAGGGTGAAGCGAAATGTGTATAGAGCAGCGCCGGAATGCAAGGGCGGGGGAAACGGGAGATCCCAGATAAAACCCGCTAGCGGCATCGTCCGGCACGATTCCCACATGCGAATATCTGGGAGCGACCCCACCGGGAATTGAACACCACGGTTCGCCTTGGTGGAAGGCGAGCACTCTAACAGCTGCTACACTGTGGCACCCAAATTACTATAACCCCCACGCACCTCTAAATCATGCTTACATTGGAATTCTTTTCTTTTACTGTAACTTCCATATAATCTCTTTAAGAAAGAGAGTTCAATATCGAACAAGATTTAAGGTAGTCTATGCGTTCGGGATGAGGCGTATACCATAAGGTAATGCATTATATACAAAAAGGTGCTATTTTGGAAAGTAAAAAATAATCGTTTTATCTCGGTCTGGAGAAAAGGTTTTAACCACACGACGGACAAAGTTATTTCTTTTGGAACTAATCAGTAATCAAATTACTACAAATTCCGCGCAAAAAATTGGATCTGACTTAATTAGACCAATGTTTATATTCTCACAAAATTATTTAAAATAAACTTGTAATATATAAAATGTGACTCTGTAGTGTTGGAGGTTCAACATTTACAGTTTTTAGAAATGAACAGAAATGCGTACTCACAGATTTTTTAAATATATCTGAAACAAAACTTGTCCACATAGGTAGCCACAAAATAAAGTGAACCGCCCGCTGGAAAAACATGCTTTCTACGTCCTTCCACTGACTCAAATATCCAATGAAGANCACAAAATAAAGTGAACCGCCCGCTGGAAAAACATGCTTTCTACGTCCTTCCACTGACTCAAATATCCAATGAAGAGCCAAAAAAAACCGGTATAGGCGTGCGTATGCAAATAACAGAGATATGGAACCAATCAGAGTAACGCGATGCGGTCGGCAGCGCCTATATAAGACAACAAGCGTCTGGCAAAGTTGCTAGATCAGTTACTGCTGCTACAATGGCAAGGTTATCAAGATTCAAGTGAATTTCAAAGTGGTGTTATAGTTGGCGGACGAGAGATGGGACATAGCATCTCCAAGGTAACGATAAAATTAGGATTTTCGCCTACGACCATTTCACGAGTGTACCGTGAATATCGGGAATCCGGTAAAACATTAAATCTTTGACATCACTGCGGCCGGAAAAAGATCGTGAACGAACGGGACAAACGACGACTGACGAGAATCATTAAACGTGACAGACGTGCAGCCCTTTCTCAAATTTGCGCAGATTTAAATGCCTCCTGCACACCTTCAGACATTAGTTGAGTCCATGCTCGCGGGGGCCCTACACGATATTANGCGCAGATTTAAATGCCTCCTGCACACCTTCAGACATTAGTTGAGTCCATGCTCGCGGGGGCCCTACACGATATTAGGCAGGTGTACCAGTTTTTTTTGGCTCTTGACTGTGTATGCAAAATGGGATTGGCTTATACTGACCGCGTGTCCATCTGACCGTATTTTATTAAAGATACTCCGATTAGGTGCATGTCCGTCAGTTCCCGACTGCTGTAACCAACCTCCCATGCGTATTGCATCGTGTGCAGAGCGCAGCATTGAACTAACGGGTTGTAAGCCCATGGCATTCGACGTGAGTCGGCTGTCAACAGTGCAGTGGAACAGGTAATAACACTCACGCCATTCCAGCTTGATCACATAAACAGGCATATCTCGTAAAAGATCGACCATTACCAATATTTTTACCAGACATATGTTCATAGGGACATTTTGTGTTGTTTTGGGGTGTACTGTCCACTCCTTGATTACTTCCAACATGTTTGGAACACTCTGTATAAATATCACACGTTTAACAAGACGTTAAGTCATGCAACTTTGGACGTTTCGTGGTTAATAAAGTCATTTGGAATAAACCTATGGAAAAAATACCTATTCCCAACTGCACATATTTTAACGGTCACATTCACTGAGATTCCCCCAATAAGGCAGCAAGTTACAAAATATAGCTCCAGTATCAACGTATCTGCCATCATAAAAATGGTTTTGCTTAATTGATCTGGTCCATAGCAGCGTTTTTATTTACGCATGGTGGAAGGATACAAAACTGACGGAGAAGTAAATCCTATGAACGGCCATTAAAACAGTTTAGTTAACAGCGAAGAACTTATTGCGAGCAACATTACAGTAAACATAATGGTCAGAATTTACGTCAAAATATCTATATTAACTGTCCGTATTTTTTTATGATGTATATTTCAAAAGTGTGCTCTGCAATTAATTAGCTGTAAAACAACTCATACTCCCTTGTCAGGAATCATCATTTTTCCTTCCCTCTTCTTGGGCCTCGCCTTCCTGCAGCTGTTCTGCGAGGTTGCAGCACAGAAGAAATTGGACAGTAAAGGCTACATAAAAACGCACATCAAACGCCTTGCGTGCATTCGTGCAGCTGTGGATCTTGAGTTAACAGAAAATTAAAGATTTATTTTATGTCCCTACGCTACTTTAAAATTTCTCTGCCGACACTCACTAAATATTTCCCTTAATATATCAGTTTTAGTTTATTTTTATTCCTCGAAAAAATTAAATTTTAAATATAGTTGAAATAATGGCGCTTATACGTATGGGTACATTTTTTTTTTGTATTCGTGACCAGCGCGCAGAGCAGAATGCACAGTAATTTTTCAACAAAGGACATTTCAATACAAAACTACGTAAACTTCAAGCTATGCCTACCTATAACTATGAAAACAGTTCACGCCCTCATGTGACTTAATTATAAGACATTCGAAACGTAATTGTAACAAATTATTCTGGAGCTCACCGATATACCCAAAAACCACTTATTCGAACTGCTCTGTTTGGAAACTTCTGAAGGGAAGCAAAATAGACAGCTGAATTTTATCTATGCTGCAGACTAGCACCATAAAAAAATGTTGCGGTCACTACTTTACGTCTTATGCTACACGACGAAAAGACAAGTTGATGGCTTGCATACAGTGCAGCGCCGCTTTAAACACGTTAGCCAGTGTCGACCTTATGCTCTTAGGTTACTCTTACACTGATTTATTTACATCATGGGACTAAACGGGAAAAAGTGNAGCCAGTGTCGACCTTATGCTCTTAGGTTACTCTTACACTGATTTATTTACATCATGGGACTAAACGGGAAAAAGTGCAGCCAACATTCGAAATGTAATATAAGCAGACTCATGGGCAAGTCTTCGAAAAATCTTTGCAAAATCTTGGGGCCGCGGTGGCTGAGCGGTTAGCCTGCTCACCTCTCACCAAGGTGAGCCGAGTTCAATCCCCGGACGGGTCACTCCCGGATTTTTGTATGTGGGAATCGTGCTGGACGATGCCGCTGGTCACCGGGTTTTCTCGGGATCTGCCGTTTCCCCACCCTTTCATTCCGGCGCTGCTCCATACTCACCTCAATCACCCTCATCGGCTCTCAAGACCTCGCTGTTCAGAGCAGCCCAAATCTCATCACTCTTCATTTGCAAAATCTTTGCATCGCAGTTTTTCGCAAAATATTCGACAACTGCGTAAATAATTGCAAAGACTTTGCCCAACCTTACCTAATGGCCACTCTAAGCGACCACCTTAACTAAGATTGATTAGACAACCCCCCCCCCCCCCNCAAACCATCTACATGAGTCAACCATATCAGCCATCCATACCAAACACCCGTACCAAACAACCAAGCCAACAGCCCGACAAGACCGACTGGGCATACAAATCCATAATGGTAAACGGCTCCAGGCTCCGATCCCTGCATCCTTGGACGGATCCGAACTCCTACTCCAACGATTCGTGTGCCCGAACATAGAAAATTACACTACTTGCGCTTTATATATACAAGTACAGCTAACGTCAAAAGTTATAAACCGAGGAAAGTAACTTAAAAATCGCACCTTTATTAAAATGTTTACTCCCTTTTATAAAGTGTCCGTTACCGAATACACCGATTATTAAATTTTTACAGCTGACCGTCTATGAAAATTTATCTGATTATTGGGTTAATTACTTGCTAACTAACCAAGCTTCTGTTTAGTAGACACACAAATTACTTAGGTGTGGAGGGTTGNTTATTGGGTTAATTACTTGCTAACTAACCAAGCTTCTGTTTAGTAGACACACAAATTACTTAGGTGTGGAGGGTTGAAAATAAGATTATTTTGCTAGCTTGTTTCTGGCTACACGTAATTCACTTCAGTCTCGTTTTCTAGAGGCTAATTGAGTCAGAATGACTGTAGTGTTGCAAAGCAATGGTTTTTATATCCTCGTGCAGTCAGTATATTCTTACGTTATATGCAAGAACAACGTGAGAAAAATACGAGTCATTGCTGGCTGGCTTAGCGGCTCCACGTAGTTCAGCCGTCTGCCACTGAACTCCCCAGCATATACTTAGCGCCACTGTGCAGTGTTACAACACAATGGTGTTGCGGCTGCTGAAATAACACGCAAAATTGTTGCTTCATTCTGGTATTAGATAAAGACCTGACACACAATAGACACATGCATGATGTACTTTAAACAATTCGCTCATTGTTCTTCTATGATAGTAACAACCATCCCAAGCGGTTCAGATTACCAGCGAATCCTAACTAAAAAACCCTTCTATTACGTTTATTCCAATGAGTCTTGGGGCCTGACACAGAAATNGATTACCAGCGAATCCTAACTAAAAAACCCTTCTATTACGTTTATTCCAATGAGTCTTGGGGCCTGACACAGAAATTGACCACATCTGTATATTTAACAGGATACGCCATAAAAAATATAGCAGAGAAATATAATTTTATATGTTATAACTCCAGCAGTAATGGGAAAACAGAAAGAAAAAATTATGCCTTGACTTCCGCTAAACATTTTGCGGAAATTTATCAATTGAATGAGAAAAGAAACACTAGCGTTCATTAATAAGGAATGAAGAAGGTTGAAGGAAAGGCAGTGTGAAAAGAGGAATCCATCAAAGTTTGCGGCCACGGAGTAGACAATTATGCAGAGGTGAATCGGCGTGGTGGTTCCTTTGATGTAAGCGTTCTTTTTTTATAATTGGCTGCGCGAGGATTTGGAACGGGTCTTGATCTGGATTGGCTACTACATGCTGCGGAAAAATCTCCAATTGGCTGGGCTACCGGTTGGCGAGAAAGTTACCAGGCACTGGTTGACGTACAGCGTTCAGACATGATGACGACCAGTGACGCCATTTTGCTGTCGTGTGCTGCTGGAGTTCGCTGTGTAAGCTGTTGTTTCACCTCTGCATTCTTAGGTACTCTGTCTCTTTACCTTGAATAGGAACCTCCGTCAAAAATCAGTTATTAGAAATATATAATTTTCTGTTTTGTAATTCTAACAGTGATCGGAAACCAGCTAATGTTTAAAAGAAACTACCTCATCTTACATATGAAATTTTGCTGAATTTTATTGGGTGAATAAAATAAAAATAACAACTATAGTCCGTTTGCGGTTTCTTTGCATTATTTAAATCGAACTTTTGAAAAATCACCCAATGTATAACGTGTTCGGTTGTTTCATAAATATGTCAAGTATTACCAACGTTTTATTCTTCTTTTAATATAGAAGTACCTTATTTTTGGTTAAACTAAAATTTTATATATATTTTTTTCCTATAAATTGTAATATTTCGTTTATAATTAGAATTAATAAAACCAGTGAGAAAACAGGTGTGTTGGTAATNTAATGTATAACGTGTTCGGTTGTTTCATAAATATGTCAAGTATTACCAACGTTTTATTCTTCTTTTAATATAGAAGTACCTTATTTTTGGTTAAACTAAAATTTTATATATATTTTTTCCTATAAATTGTAATATTTCGTTTATAATTAGAATTAATAAAACCAGTGAGAAAACAGGTGTGTTGGTAATACATAGTAATAAATAGTTGTTATGCAAAATATGATTACACTGAGTGCGCACGAATGCGGTGCGCTGTCCTTTTGGTATAATTGTCTAGACTCGGTTAAGCTTTGTTTGCATGAGACGGAGGAATATTCTGGATGTAGAACTTTATCATGGCTTCAGAAAAGTTGGAAGTAAGCGCGAATGGACTATAGCGCTCATTGCTAAGGAATGAAGAAGCTGGATAGAAGCTGCCAGCGGCGTCTCGTGTAGAGTAGGCAGCCGTGGATCACAGACGTCAGCCACACGGAGAACTCGAGGCCGTGGGAAGCGACATCGGCAGCACGCGTGACTCGCCGCACGCGTGGTTGCCTACCCTCTGACCTGGAACCTGGAACAATAAATATTAATATCTAAAACAGAGACATTATTGACTATATCTATATATGTATGATTATAACTTTACAAAATAACAAAANAATATTAATATCTAAAACAGAGACATTATTGACTATATCTATATATGTATGATTATAACTTTACAAAATAACAAAACAAGCAAATGGCCTGCAGATGGGTGAATATTAAATAATTAACAGTCCGTTCCGAATAATAAACATTTATCTATTACCCATTAATGCATTTTTACTATTGAGTTATCAACTGAGAGTAATTAAAATGATTTTATTGGATTCCCTGGGTCCCAAAACGTGGGGTTATACATAAAAACTACCTTCCTAGGTATAATAAAGTTTGAGATATATCAATTTAAAGCTCCTGACAGCCACCTTGGACGCCATCTAGAAAAAAAAAACATTTCTCAATGTCACGGCAAACTATAATTTCACTGTTATTAGCCATAGCTGTTGAAGCCAAAATCAATGCATGAACATTTTCTATCAATGTTTTGGGTAGTTAGTCCATTATTGCATACACTGACACGCCTACAAACATGGACAGCAGGCAAAGTCCTCCAGTGGTTCCATATCTCGAGTGTTACCGTCGTGTTATAAGTGCGATTTTTTATTTTGCTACANCAGGCAAAGTCCTCCAGTGGTTCCATATCTCGAGTGTTACCGTCGTGTTATAAGTGCGATTTTTTATTTTGCTACAATAGTTGAAGAAATGGACTACTGCATTTACGGTGTTTTTCGTGCTACAACTCATTTTCCATATTCACATAAAATTTTTGTTGCATTGATAAAAACGGANGCATTTACGGTGTTTTTCGTGCTACAACTCATTTTCCATATTCACATAAAATTTTTGTTGCATTGATAAAAACGGAAAGAAACTCTACATACAAGCCATAGACAGGGCTCGAATCTAATGTATGCCGGTAGGCAAGCATTTCACTGCACCATCATCAGCAGCAACAGACGTTATTTACATGCTCTCTTTAGGAGTAGACATCTAACTCTACGGCGAGGTAGGGTCCATCGGTCTGACCCTGTTTGGCGGAAAGTGGAGTACGTGGGAAGAAAACCAACAAAACTCCACGGCGTTACGTACTTGTGAAGGAACGGATACGAATCCGACTGGGATCGATTCCGTACCACCGCGTTGAACGACCACCGAGGCCCCACGATTACACAAAATACTTGGTACTTTTGGAACTTTTTTTTTAAAATACAGTTGTCAGTACTTCTGAAGCTTTGAAGTCCGCGACGCGCTTGAGTTTAGCGGAGATACCTTTTTTGATCCGCTTGCATAAATGTTAATTTATATATATATATATATAAATGGTCCACGCTGTTTACTGGCTGTAGAATAATTTGGGCGAGAGCATGAGAAAATACTTTAGAAGTTAACCCTTTCAGGCACAATTTAATTTGTATTTTCTGATACTGAAAATAATAAAATGTTTTGTGTTTACTGTATTTTAGCCAACACAGCAGGTTTTTTCGTCACCACAACCAATCAGCTCTAGGCTTTGTGTTGGGCTATAGAAATAAGAATTCATAACCTAGAACAGTAACACGGTTTACAAATCAGCTACCCCCGGGAAAGATCATTCGGTACTGAACATCGCAGTGCACAGTACTAACCAAAAAATAATATTTCTACGTATTATGTACACAGTTGTGTACGGTGGTTCTGATTGGGTTAACTTATCCAAGAAACCCATTAAAAATATTGTTTAATTGTTCATAACAGAACTCGTTCCGTGAGCTGTCGTCCTAACCAACTGTGCTACAAAGCTCAACATAAAACGAAAAGTATAATTTTAATCGGGTAAGAGATACTTGGTTGAATGACCGTGAAAATCAAGAAGAAAAATCAAAGTTTCAGGGTGAGTGACTCCTCGCATGAGTGGTCAAGGGGGGAGGGGGAGAGGACGTAGGATGAATGAAGTTATGAGGGACGGCCGGAACTAGTGTGTGCAGGGGTGCCGGCCCCCGCAGCATACCGCTACGTCCACCCCCTCGGCCCCAACAACCCCTGCGCTCATCCCGTCACCCGGCACGTGACTCACTTGTCGCTCGCCATCTGGCCTGCCAACGTGGCTGGCAGGGTCGGCATGTAACTCCACGACCATGGCGCCCATATTAATTAAAGCTTTCTAGTTTTGCAAATAAGAAACGTATTGATGCGTGCTATACAAGCTGACAAAGAACTCGTTTTGTTTTCATTGCCAATAAGCTGTAGGCTTTGTGCTGTGTGATGCTGATATGAATAATTATTAACGTGGGGCTACGGTGGCTGAGCGGTTAGCCTGCTCGCCTCCCACCAAGGCGAACCGAGNCCGGGTCACTCCCAGTTTTTCGCATGTGGGAATCGTGCCGGACGATGCCGCTGGTTGGCAGGTTTTCTCGCGATCTATCGTTTCCAACGTGCTTTCATTCCTGCGCTGCTCCATACTCACCTTAATCACCCTCATCGGCTCACAAGACGTCGCTGTTAAGAGCCGTCTAAATCTCTCCACTCACTCAATTAATAATGTAGAACAGTAGCACGATGCCGGCTGCCAGCTGCTAAATTTTAATAAGAAATCCCATGTTTTGTAAATTTCACCACAGTGAGTTTAATTTCAAAGATAGTCTTTTGAAACAAAATTTATACTTCACGTATGTTTTTTGGAGAAGCTCCTTATGAGAGTATGTATATATATATATTATTTTGCAATATAGATAGGCAGTATGTACATTATTTATAAAACATAAATTTTAAAAATTCCTTGTAAACAAGCTATACATGTTATGGAAACATCTCCGTTGTAGGGAACTTTTCCTAAAAAATTCGTGAAGAATACATTTTGTGTAATGCGCCTATCTTTAAAATTAACGTACTGACACGAAATTTCCTTAAAATGGAATTTACTACTTAAATTTCGCAGCTGACGGCCAGTAGTTAGTGCCCTTTGAAATCCGTAACACACAGGAAAATCATTGATCATTGAGCCTCACAGTGTACAGTATCGGCCAAACATAACTTTCCTGTGCAGCATGAAGACAATTGTCCACACTGGGAATGAAAAGGTTAAGAATACAGAGGTGCAACAGTCACCAGTAGCACGCAGTAGCCAGTTATAGTGAGCTCACGACCATCCGTAACACCCGTCAGTCGTCCGTCCGTCAGCCAGTCATCCGTCTGTGTCTTCATTCGTCTGTGTTTTCATCCGTCGCGTCGGTAAAAAGTGATTCACAACAATCCGTCGTCCGTCACTCCTGTACGGCAAAATTTCAGTGTGTCAACTTAGTATCGTGATCTTTCTTTAGTTGTAGGCATATTTTGGTTGGAAATACATTTTCAACATAGAAACATTTCGGGGAAATAATTTTTTTACGTGTTAGAAATCTATAATAACTTATTGTTTACATTTTTAATTCCTGAATAAACCACCAAAGATAAATAAACACAGATCCATCGCCTTGCATTTTATTTCAAAGTGCGTATTCGCGTCTACGGAATGTCGTCAGAAAGCGGTAGCCCATTCGTCCGTCCGTCCTTCAAAATTTAAAGTTTGAGAAATATTTGACGAATTGACGGACGGGCGACTGACGGATGCGACGGATGGTTGCGGGTCCACCTTGAGACACGTGTCCGTTCCCAGAGTCTCGCTCAGACAATCAGGGAATGGGCACATCCTCATTAAAGGAACTGCCACGTCATTTCGTCTCTGTGAATTTATCTACTCTGTGATAGCGCCGAGAGCCCTCGTACCACTTCATCGAGACACGTGTACATCTGAAAAACACGTGAACTACACAGGGTCGCACCGTCTTCTCCCTTCCCCATTTGACGCCCCTTCCCCCTTTAATACCATTAAGTCCGCCTGTCCATGTTAGAAGACGTGTTGCAAATGAAGGATATTTATGGTCAGTATTGCACACGACAAGGTAACAGTGCTAGGCGTGTTAGGCGTCTTCCTTGTGAGGAACCTGATCTGTCTAAGTTTCTGCAGATCTCATTTGCGAATTGCTAATGCCGATAACAGCGTACACGCAGCACGTTGTCCGCTGGCTGAGAGAAGCACGCTCAGCACAGGTACAGCGCTCAGCCGAAAATTATTTCACGACTGCAACACTCGAACTTGTGAATCAATTCGGGACAGAATGGGTTTAATGAGAGACGAAAGCGTTCGGCTGCAGGTGACCAGTGTGGCCGTGATCATAAATTCGTGGCACAGTGCTCAACTTTTCCGCTTGGTTTGAGGCTAATTCTCGGGTTTGTGTTTGACGTCTCTGTGCAGTCAGACATAGACGCGCTCGCGCAGACGAAAAACAGTCATAATTTCCGCTACTCGGAATTCAACGCCCCCTCTGAATAGCTACGCTGAAGTGCTCGGGTGCCACCCCTCCCCGGCTGCACACATAATTTGGCTGGGTAGTGCATGTCCCGTCATCACGTCTTACAGAGGAAGAAGCTATCGGTGGTCTCAAGGAGGCCAGCGATTTTTTGATGTATCGACTTAGAAGACGTAATCACAGACGCCTGAAAAGGGCGCTGTACACGCTCGGAAAATGCACGGTCGATATCACAATATTTTATGAACAGAAAACCATTTTACAGAGAATGTATAGCAAATTTTTTATTTGTAAATTGCTTTTATTTGCAACGGAAAAAAATTGTTAAAGTTCATTTGGCATCAATTTCGCAAAAGAAAAAAAACTTGTTTAATGTTTTTTAATTTGTTAAAGAGCTGCTGTAATGTGTGTAAAAAATGTTCGCTTTATATTTTATTGACACTGCTAGAATATACGATAGAACTGTTATTATGAATGTGCCATCACATTATACTGGGCGAGTAGTAGAAATTATCTAAAAAAAAAAAAAACGTTCTTGCTTTTTATGATTTAGTGACATCATTTTCTTGAGAGTGCTAAGTTAGGGGAGAGTCGGGTAGCCCCGGCGACATAAATAAAACCCATGACATTTTGAAAATCAACAGACTTAAATCTTTATTTTTATACTAGGATTGAAATACAACCTATTTCTCAAAATTTTAATTAAGTAACAATCCGGTAGGTACATTATCTTAGCTTATATCAAGTCTTGAAATCAGTCTTCAATTTTCAGTGTTTTGGAGGGTATCCCCGGACATATATTTAATGATGACGAAACCGGTTTTTGGACCAACATACATCAAAACAGTAGTATTCCTCCAAAGGGTCAATGTCCACGCACGTTTCGTGCACCCAGTCTTCGCATTTATGACACTGGATCCAGTCTTCTTGGGACGTTTCTCCGCAAATGATGCATTCTGTATCCTGTTCTCTTTGTTGCTGAACCAAATGTTGAATGTTCTTCTTTGTTTTCATTTTATTAACTGCTGCCTTGTTTTTATTGGTCGCGGCCTTGGTTTTATTGGTTGCAACCTTAGTATTAGTGGTTACAGCTTTCGATTTTTTGGCTGCAGCCATTTTCTCTGCCAGCGCGTTTTTGAACG
This sequence comes from Clitarchus hookeri, assembly GCA_002778355.1. Classification (NCBI taxonomy): domain Eukaryota; kingdom Metazoa; phylum Arthropoda; class Insecta; order Phasmatodea; family Phasmatidae; genus Clitarchus; species Clitarchus hookeri. Next base: position 238,805 of record NQII01000736.1, read on the forward strand.
GCGAAGATGTCAGAATCTTCCCAGTTTTGGCTTGAACTGTGCTTTTTGTCCACTGCTGATGGCTTTGATCCGCCGATCTTGAAGTGTACTTCTCGGCACCTTATTACTCTCAGCTGCTTCTCTCACAGATGTCTTTTTTTCTGGACAGATAGCATAGCCTGTTTCATTTTATTTTCATCCCAATTTCTTCTGTGTGTAATTCTTCCTTTGAATTTTGGCATTTTTGAAATGATTCTGCAAAAGACAACAATATTTTACACACTTGCTTTAACATTACATAATAACTCAAAATTCCTCTATCCAAAAATGTCCGGGGTTACCCGACAACATCGTGTCCGGTGGTACCCGACCGCCACATTCTATATTTTTATTTAATATCGACAATATCACTAAAGATAACCTAAATTATTAACCTAACTTGTACACTAGAATCAATATCTTAGAAGATAATCGATAAATCATTGTGACGTACTTACATTTTATAAACAATGACGGAGTTCAAAATGTAAACGGCGCACACCACAATATAGGCACAGATAAATGAACGAGTGTAACGTCTTTTTATTCGCTCGGTGGTCACGTCCGGGTTGATTCGATTATACGGCTAAATGGCGCTGCGGTCGTTGTGGCGGGTTATTTGTTTACCTATGTGCGCGGGATTGTTTGAAACTAACACTGGCCAGGGTCCACCCGACTCTCCCCTACGTTACAAAATATGCATAGTAGTAACTTGTTGGCATAATATCCATTACAGAATGTTGGTCCAGCATAAAATATCATACCAAACCCTAACAGTTGAATTTCAAACATTGAAACAGCATATAACCAACTAAACATATACAGAAAAATTATTTCACAGCTTAAAAAACCTTTATACTATTTCGCGTAAAGGAAAGGGGCGCTGTTTTCATTATGAAATATTTTCCCATAATTTCACATTATATGTTGGTTGAACAACACTAGCCCAACAGAAGAAAACATACTAATTACCAACCGTATGTTTCCCAGTTTGTTACCAACCATTTTAAAGTTTAAAATAATTACATTTGCAGTACGTTCTGGATTTTTCTGATTTAATTACATCATTTTCTTGAGAGTGCTATGTAATCTCACAAAATGTCCATGGTAGATATTTTTTGTTGATATTACTTTGGGCCAACGTTGTTTTAATATTTTTGTACCAACCCAACGTTCAGCCAACCTTGTCAACCAAAGTCCAACCGTTGGCCCAATGTATGTTGATGATGGGGCAGCTACCGCGCCTAAGTGGAAATATTTTGCATGCGATGAATCTCCTTACGGTCACAACAGGCATCCAAGGTGAAATTTTTTTGGTCTTATTCTTATTTTACTGAAAAGAAAATTTTGTAATGTGAGCCGATATTCCTGTACTCACTTGCACTATCTTATAGTAAAAACATCGAAAATGCATAATTTGTGTGTAATCACAACAACAATGTAGTAATCATTCCGATTAGCAATTAATAAATATCAAACAGCAAAACACTTTTCCTGGAAGTATATTACGATTTGTTAACTAGGTATAGCTTTATGAGGATAAAAAGTCTTCAATTGGGCATGAGGGATATTTATTAGAAATAAACGTTAATATAAGTAATCCAGTAAGTACTTGCATTACATAAAAACACCTTAAAAGTGTTGAGGCTATACATAACAGGAGGAAATGGAATTTGGCTTTACCAACTTAATTTAACTTGCAAACAGATAATACGAAATTTAAAATTTTCCAAACTAATAATCTTTTTTTTTTTCCACAAATAAATAAATAATGAAAAACAATAATTTCATGATTGTTGTCTTTCATTGGGGAAGAGATATTCCTTTTCTTTATCTCTTAGTACCACGTGTGGCATCCAATAGGTTAAATGTGGCATACTTGTGATCAGTGCTTTGATATCATCTTCAGGAAAAAAGTCCCATTCCAACTGGGCAGCTCTTATATCTAAGGTCTCGAAACATTTGTGGAGGTACTAGCTGATTAAANAAAAAAGTCCCATTCCAACTGGGCAGCTCTTATATCTAAGGTCTCGAAACATTTGTGGAGGTACTAGCTGATTAAAAACATATTTATCAACATGTTCCAGGTATTCCCAATTCATCTCTCGTGACCAGCTGACCAATTCACAGTGATGCTGTCTGCTGACGCGTGGCAAGTTTTCAATAATGCGCCTAGCATTATCATCGGCAAAAACAAATCCAGCAACATGTTGACCCTAAACTATTGGACAGATGACCTTAGAATATCAGCTACATANTCATCGGCAAAAACAAATCCAGCAACATGTTGACCCTAAACTATTGGACAGATGACCTTAGAATATCAGCTACATAATGTCGGGTATTCATCTTCCCTGCAAAAGATATAAATGTGTATGAAACTCATATATTATTCTGTCCAAATTATATCACTACCACAATCATGNCTTCCCTGCAAAAGATATAAATGTGTATGAAACTCATATATTATTCTGTCCAAATTATATCACTACCACAATCATGCATTTCGTTTGTTATCCGTGTTTCTTCTGCGAAAATCGCATTTATGCAGTTTACGCTCTCCCCAATAGGTATTGGTTGCACAACCCAATTTTTCTTCTTCGTTTGATGTTGAAGATAAAGTAAAACATATTGTTTTGGCCTGGATGAACATAGCTGGCCACTATTCAGACGACACCTTATATTGTGCGTGCATACACGGACTGAGGATCTCGACATGACGACTCTTATTTTTGAGCAGTCGATGTCGGCCTCCTCATAGCCATTATGTGGATTTATCGGTCCTGAGTTTACATTATTCAGGGGCATGTATTCTGTCAACCACGACATTACTGTTCTTATAGCCTACCTCTTCCACGTTTAGTAGACTGTACTTTTCATAGCCCTAACCATGCTTGTGTAAATCCACCTTGAATCAACGCCACGATTCTGCTTCTGAGGTTTATATGCATTGTAAAAACTGTTTGTCAACCCCAGCATATGCACTAGTAGCTGGCTTCACCTCAAATATTACCGTTCCACGAATAACATAACTACTACCACATAACTACTAATCATACATTATTGCAACACGTTTTTTTTTTGTGTAATATGAACATTCAGTTATGAGTAGATTTTTTTCAGCAATTGATTTCAAAGGTTTACAATTCTTCGCGTATGTTCTCGTGTAGGAGCGGCCGTGAAATTCATTCTTACCTAACCTCAAGCTGAAAAAAAAGTTACGGATTATTTTCCCTTTGGTTTCAGTAACATTCCTTTCGTGCTATGAGCGAAGTTCATCTTAGAAATATATACTACGTTTTTGAAGAGACAAAGCTGAGCTCAGCACTCGCGTAACGGAGCCGTGGCAGATGAAGCTATGATATAGGCCTATATCTGGTCATTATCAAACCACACTCACGTCTTTAAGATTAAATCTCCATTAAATGTGTGCTGTATTTCGACAAATAGTTCACTATATGATATTTCTCAAGTATATCAGGTGCGACAAGGCACACAATATTCTGGCGCTACGAGATCTTCGGGGTCGTGATCGTCTCTCATGTGGCAAGGAAAACCGGATCAATGATGGTTCCATGCCTCCCTCCCCCCACCACCATCACCACCACAACCGGCAGTAATCTAAGTTTCTGAGCGTCAAGTTGGGTCCGATAATGTAAAACCGACATCCGATTTTTTTTTTTTTTTTTTTTTTTTTTTTTTTTTTTTTTTTTNGATGATTCTCTAATAGTAACGATATTTCGATAATATTTATTACGTACTGGTGGAGATTTACTACTATGTTAAAATACACAATACATATTGTATAAGTGTGCTGAGAGATTTTAAGGCACTTAAATAACTATTTATTTAGCGCCCATGTGGTGAAGATAAATGGGTATGGAGTAGCAAGGCAATTCAAGGATAGCTAAATGGGAGAACCCCGAGAAAAGTTGCCAGCTAACGGAATCGTCCTAGGCGTTTCACGCTGCTGAAAATCGGCTGTGACCTCGCAGGGAATCGAACCCATGTCGGCTTGGTGGAAAGCCGTATTGTCATGGGTATAGTTGGCGTGCTTCGAAACTATACTATGTATTGCACAAACATAAACCCCATGTCTCGGTCGAATTCTTTACGATATGCACATCGCTTACAAAATTTCTTACTCATTCATGAGTAGAGAAAGGAAGAAATTCAGTTCATGCAATAAAACAACTGTCCAAAGCATTAAGTCTCAGGAATTTGATCAGATTTAAATGATAGATCAGTAAATACTGCACTTCTTTCCTAGGAATAATTAATTCTTCTGGTAAGCCTAATAATAAATTATACTGTTACTTCTATAAATGCACATTATAAGTTTAAGATGGTCTCGTAATTGTTCTTGCGGAACCCATACGTCGCACACAGCCTTTTTTCCCCAGTGGGGTGAATGGTATATTCCAGCCAGATCCACAGACTCCTTCTTCAACTACGTTATTTATGGCAAGTTGAAGAAACTCTAATGCAGATATGTTAAAATCACAGTAAATAATACGGTGTTGTGCGGATGTTTCAAACTCCCAAATGAAAACGTATTTTATTTTTTAATTAAATCCTGATTTTCCTACAAATAAAAGGATTNGGATGTTTCAAACTCCCAAATGAAAACGTATTTTATTTTTTAATTAAATCCTGATTTTCCTACAAATAAAAGGATTATTGATCCAAAGGTTTGCAATGTTAACTAATATTTAGAAACAGAAAAAAAATATTTCGATAAAACTGCTAAATATGTAGGTAAGTTTTAAAATGTAGATAGTCTCGAAAATAGACAATTTGCTAATTTAAAAAAAAAATTGAGCTGTGGTTGCCATGCGAAATTGGAAAAATTCACAATGAAAATCTATCACGGATTTATTGGTGGGGGAAACTATGACTTTCGCACTTTCTTAATACGTCATTGCACTGGTGTGGTCAATTTTGTGCAATTTCGTACAATGCATTGTGAAGTTACGGAAAACAAAGTACTGCAATNCATTGCACTGGTGTGGTCAATTTTGTGCAATTTCGTACAATGCATTGTGAAGTTACGGAAAACAAAGTACTGCAATTATCTGAAATAATAATTTTACTGCTAAAGGACTCCTTGAACTTAACATTTGATACGTGATATTTATCGTTATGTCCAGCCCTACGGCTTTTTCTGTTGTGACCTTAAGCTGAAAATAAATTAACGATATGATATTAATCTGCTGTTGAATTATTATAACACCTTGAACGGCTAAAATGAGGTCATTCATTGGCTGAATAATTTGAAACAAGGTTTATGTTTTCCTTCTTTCCCTTCATTTGCCCCTGCTACTGCAAAAAGTAGTTTTGTTCAGCTGCCAGCTGTGGACACCGCACCGCCTTAGTCAGGTATTACACGGGAAAACACATTCTCAATACATGACGTGTACTGCTCGTATAGGCCTATTATGTAGCACTCATATCTGACTGACTTTGAAAGAGAGATCGCCCTGGTATATATAAGAATGCCGACGCAAAGTTAATCATAAAATTTAATAACATAAAATTATTATTACGTAAAAATTAATTTCAAGTAAATGAGTTTTATANGCAAAGTTAATCATAAAATTTAATAACATAAAATTATTATTACGTAAAAATTAATTTCAAGTAAATGAGTTTTATGTTGTATTCTAATTTCTGTCTTCTAGTAAATCTTGATACTTAGTTCTTTGTTAAAAAAAATATATGGAAAATTTTTATGAGTTATCATTGAAAAGTCAGACAGTCTTGAGAGATTTTCATAAAACAATTACAGGGAAGCAGTCACAAATCTCTGCTCTAGGACTTGACGTTCTTAAAGCGAATATGTTGTATTTTTCTCATAAGGAAGAGAAAGTCAAAGAGGTAGGAAACGTGAACTACTAGTTGCGGTGTGGCTCTACGTCTTGTATGGAACTCGTCAGGCTGTCCGCGTATGCCACTTCAGTGCAGGTGTGATATGACTGTGCCGTGTGCGATGTAACCCTCTGCCAGCTCGGCTGCCATACAAGTTCTCCCTCGAGCCAACATGGCCGCCACCCCCGCCTGACGGGGTCGCACAACCACGCAAGTCTCCCCTCGGTCTGCCCTCCGCCCGACTGCAAGGCAAGCAGCAGGCTGAGCAATCTTACGAAGGCCGCGCTCTGCATTTCCACGTCGAACAGTTTCTCCTATACGTGTCTGTCAGTTTGTTCACGCTAACTGAAAACCATTTTGCAAGTTCTACATGTTTCATCTCCCTGCCCGTTGCGCATACTTCCGTAACAAATACTTATCAATAATGCAATGTATCTAGTGACACGTGTCATTGTTTCGATGAACTGTTACTGTGATATTGTTACTTTTACACTCTTTTTGGCTTTAATGTGTATAAAACCAAACAAAAATAATTAAAGTGCCTACCCATTCAAAAATTGCAATTTTATATGAATATAATATGTACGTAGTATCTACTACTTTTGCAAATTCACTGCGATCGTTACTAAACACAAACACACACATTTGTGTATAGCAGTCAGAGCTTAAATTAAAATATATATAATTCCATGCAGCAATTTTTTTTTTAGATTTATGTTTACAATAGTAATTAAACTACCAACAATCTCTAACATCACGCTACACGGGAAAAATATATAATTTCACTAGGAACTCAAAACGTAATATTTTTAGTAACTGTTACTGTTTTCTCCTGCTAATATCATTCTGAAACAAAGTTTTAGAAATAAATCAGGTGCAATTTCAACTGTGTCTCTAGTAAATTTAATATTGTATTCGGTTTAACGTCATACAATTATAAACAAAGAAGCTGAGGGTGACAGTGCGTTCTTCTTGCTTTAGTAAGATTTTTACTACAAATGACTGACATGAGATTTTTCATAAGTTAATTTAAGGCACTTGTATACCTGAACATGTTTTGCGCGTTCAAGGCCCAGAAGAGAGGGAGCGATAAGGGCGACACTTACACGCGCACCTAACGCCCCATGTCTCCTATACGCGAAAGTTAACTGAACTGGCTTGCAGTATTTCCGTCGTTGAGCTTCACTCTGCAAATTATATCTGTAACTGCGGGACTTCATTACAAGTAATGCAAGACCAAAGATTTGTCTCCAGACGTACAATTTTACTTTTCTCCTGTCTCTGAAGGAAATGGTGTAGGCAGGCTCTAAAAATAATTTTTCTTTTCGAATTTTACAATTTTTTTATATTTTGACTACACTTAATATGATAAAAGTAAAACTGCACGGCATTAAGTTATGGATTTATACCTTTTCTGACAAAATGTCGTATTCCTAGAACATTCATTTANAGTAAAACTGCACGGCATTAAGTTATGGATTTATACCTTTTCTGACAAAATGTCGTATTCCTAGAACATTCATTTCCTGAAATACACGTATACACGCAAACATTGATTTCACAGAAAATATTTTAGTGCTTTTTAGCGCGTCCGAGGTTCATAAGCAAGCGAGCGATAAGGGCGATACTGACATGCACACCTAGTGCCTCATAACTCCTACGCACTCGGCGCCGAACTGGCGTGCAGTGTTCTCGTCGCGTGCTGCTGGCACCTATGGTACTATAAACTGTGACCCTATTATTTTATTGGTGGAAAGTTTGAAGCAAAGTTCAGTGCAGGTCCCTATAATTGNGGCACCTATGGTACTATAAGCTGTGACCCTATTATTTTATTGGTGGAAAGTTTAAAGCAAAGTTCAGTGCAGGTCACTAAAATGGTTTCGCATGTTTCCAACCAGTAAATTGTGCGATAACAGCAGTGTGAATAAGCCGTTTATAGATATGTTGGAGGGCTCGGAATAATAATTTTTAATGCGCACGGTGTATTGAGGGTATTATTTGTGTGTTTTCTTTTCTTACATCGGTACGATGAGAATACGTTTAGTGGTTTCGTAAAAAAAAATACTCGGATTTCAAACACTCTGCAACACAATTCGATCGCCAGGTTGGCGGCGCCCTTGAAAAGTGTTCGATCAACGCATAACTAGTCACATATAATCTCTTCACGGTTTCTTCACACTTTTTTAATCAAACCTTTGAAAAATAAACTTATAAATGATGCGTTTGCTTGTTTCCCAAACATGTCTTGTATCACAAGCGTTTTGTTATTGTGTTAACATTAAAATGCTTTATTTTTGAAAAATTGAACGTTTTCTTATATATATTTGATCTATAAATTGTATTTCATTTATAATTGCTGTGATTAAAAACAGTGAGGAAATATGTGTGTTGGTAATGGCTAGTAAAAAATTATTCTTACGCAAAATTTTATCGAATTGAATGCGCACGAATGCGGTGGATTGTCCTTTTGGTGCAATTTCCGAGACTTAGTTAAGCTTTGCTTGCACGGGGCGGAGGAATATAATGGAAGCATAACTTTAGCAGAGCTTCAGAAAAGTAGTAAGTAGCCTTGAATGGCATATAGGCGCGGTATGTACCTGTCGCTCAGCACATTCTCCCGGTGGCTCGGCGGGAGCGGCCAGCAGTCTGCGGTCGCCTGCAGGTACAGCGTCACGCCGACCTGCACAACCGACGTTGCACAACGCCTCGCCCCCTGTGCACCGACGCAAGCCGATACCGCAGGTCGCTGGCTGGACAACGCGAGCACGTCCTCGCCGGAGGCGTGCGCTTCACACCGAGCTTGGAGGTGCCTCCACGGCGTTCTTGCGTACACATGACGCTTCACTTGCAATTTAATTTTTTTCGTCGCCATCACCTACCGCGCCACAGACTATAAGCTGTTCACGGTCAAGTGAGCACTTTTAAAATCAAACTATGGATAAGATNTCACTTGCAATTTAATTTTTTTCGTCGCCATCACCTACCGCGCCACAGACTATAAGCTGTTCACGGTCAAGTGAGCACTTTTAAAATCAAACTATGGATAAGATCAATGCCCAATCAATTTGTATGGTCCGTTCACGGTTACTACCAACTTTTCTGAAGCTCTTCTAAAATTCTAATTTCAGGATATTCCTCTGCCTCATGCTCACAAAGCCTAATGACACCACTTCCTTCTCTGGCTTTATTAATATTAATTATAAATGAAATATTGTAATTGATCAGTAAAATATATGTAAAAGATCGATTTAACCAAAACTAAGTTACTTTCATGTTAAGAGAAGTATAAAACGCTTGTGATACGTATTACATATTTAGGGAACAGTCATAAGCGTCATATATGGGGTGGTTTTTCAGAGGTTTGATACAAAAGGTGCGAAGAATCCGCGAATAGACTATCGTACACGCAGTGGCATGCAGGCTACCATTAAGTTGGCAACGAATCAAATGAAATTGTTCTAAGTTTTGAGGTTGCTATTTGAAAGGTAATGTTTAAATCAATGGCAAATTAAGTTAGGTGTATTTTTACTAGACATATCACAGTACGAAATGGCATATTAATAACACTTTTTTTTTTTAGGTTTCTGACAATTTCAGAAAGAGAATGGAAGTAGATATTAGGCAGGGCTTTCAAATGCTCGCTTTGCCGTGAACAGCTTAAACTTACGAATAGAGAAGTGAAATAGTCGCTTGTACAGCGAACTCCTGTCTCACACGCCAGAAAAATGAAGTTGCTGGTCGGGGAAATGTTGGAATGCCGTTTGCCAATCAGCGCTTGGTAACCTACTAGCTAGACGGCAGCCCGGTGAATAGAGAACACTTTGCAGCGTGCAGTAGCCAAACAGGTGTAAGGTTCGTTCCCCAGAGCCTCATGCAGCCAATCAGAGAGTGAGTATGCCCACGTCAAAGGAATCAGTACTCCATTTCGTCTCTGTGTATTTAATTATTCTGTGGCGGAATTTTATCCTTGTAAGTGTTTTATTGTTTCAGAGTCCTGCAGGGCGCGTCTGATAAAATAAAATCTAATTTAGAAAGAGATTGAAATTTCGTTAGGGGGTGGGGAGCTTGTACTGAAATTTATTTACGAAATATTCCCCTCCCTACATATCGTTAAAACATATATTCATGGTAACGCAACCTACGTGGACAAGTAAGGGCTAACGCTACTAAGTTATTTACTTGTGTAATTTTTAAGTTTTCCCTGTTTAACCAACTACTGAAAAGTATCGTACAGATATACCAACATTAATCTTGAGAATATTCGTTGCCAAAACTCCCTCTTGCTCCCTGTGTGTGTATATCTCCCCTCCTTCTCAGCGGTAAATAATAAAAAAGAATATTTAGGGAAATTAAAAATATTAAAATTTATAATTCCACGTTTTAATAAGGGCTTTCTCCCATACAAACAGGCAGCCAAGGATTGCAATATTTGTACGTTTTTATACATACATCTGCCTTCATGCATGCATACCTAGACCCTGTTCTATTTGTACCATTTTAACTATTGTAAAACATGTCGGATGAACTAAGTTTTTTATTTTTCTTCAATACACCAAACAGTAATGACCCCTTTTCACTTCTCTACATAATNTGTCGGATGAACTAAGTTTTTTATTTTTCTTCAATACACCAAACAGTAATGACCCCTTTTCACTTCTCTACATAATACCGAAGCAGTAATACACAAAGTTATTTCCCTGCCTTGCACAAAAATTGAGGACAAATATTGAAACCATATTATTATTTAATTTCAACCATATTATCCATATCAACAATATGAAATATTTAATTGTTGGTACGGCGTTATAAATAGCAACTACAGAATTTGATAACTTGCAAGCTTCGCCGAACTCGATAGAGAAAATAGGGCGCCAGAGATGTAGCAAAAGAATACTGGCAGGACAGCAACACAGCGCAATGGAAAATAATGCTTTGAGCTTGCATACAATAAGTCGACGAAATAAATCACAGAACTTATTTCATCAAGGCAGCAGAAACAATGCGATGTGTTTATATGTTATTAAGAATTGGGAGTTCTCTTATAAATTTCTACGAGAAGATGTGAATAGTAATTTCTGCTTTTTTTCAGTGGCTTCCACTTCTTCGGGCTCTGGTTGCCATTGCAATCTACTGTTTGGCAAATAAGTAAAACGTTGTTTGCTGAGTACTTAGCTCGTCGCCAACTGAAACTGCTGACTCAAGTCTGGTGGCTATTACTAGGCAGAAAATGATGTTTGGGGGAGGGGGTGGAAAATCAACTATGACGACATGTTCTATATGCAAAACACTAATTGCATGCATTTATTGAAATGTTTATTAGGCCTATTTATTATTCTCCTCCGTTTTACTTCTTTCTGTCATGCGTGTTTACCGTGTTCGTGTTTTATATTCTGTTCAATTTTTCCCCCTTTATAACGGGTTTTTCTGCGTGTGTCCCCTGTAAATATTACTTTCAATTTTGTTATTTTGTTTTAGACCCATATGCTCTTCTTTACGGCTGTGGTTAACGTTCTCACAGTAATAGCTATTTAAAACTGGAATTATTGACTTTATTCGTAACTAATATTTTATAAGTAATGTCTATTAGTTGGGCTTGTCTAATAGTATCCGTTTTTCAGAAGGTATTTTTTTTATCTAACCGGGTTTTGAGCCATAATCCTAAAACTCTTTTTTATTGTACCAGAAAAAATATTACACAATCATAATTACTGCAATGAACTCTGATATAAACCCTTTCGCGGTAACACATTAATGTCTGAGTTAAAGTATTGTAATCACGTAATTTTTTGGTATACGCTGTACTTGTCTCCAGCATTTTTCTTACAATGAACAAAGTGATACGTGCTCGATTATATTGGCATTAAACACTCATGTCAGAGAGGTGAAGAAAATAAGATTAATAACAAGGATGCCTTCTTGTGTACAGTTCTTGTCATAAGTATCACTCGTATGCAACGTGTCGACGATCGTAGATACGGTCACTGAACGGGTTACATTCTTGTTGCTTTGTGTCAGGGTGAAAAAATAACCGATAGCACAACTGGTTTGTTCCTTCTTGTTGCCCGATAGGAAAAACTAGCATATACGACACCGTATCTGTTCGTTGGGGGAAGCGGGGATTCCACGATTTGCATGGTTGTTGTCCGGGGCTAGAATGTTCCCTAGGGTGCCGGTGACTTATTGATCTCGGCTCGCTGCCCCTAGCAACCAGGCAACCCGCCGGCCAGGTACAGTCGCCATATTGCTGCTCTGTCCGGGACTAACTCATTCTTGGCGAGGGGGCAGTCGTACAGAATTGCTTCCACGTCATCTGTTAACTCAAACAAGGTTAGTCCCCTTCCTTCTGAACAAGGCGTATTGACGAGGTATTTTGAGAGTTTCAGACAAAGAAACAAGGGATCGACATAGCGACTTTGAAAATAGCATCACACCCGTCTTTGTCTATCTGCATTCTAGAAATATACTTACAGAGTTTTCTGTACGGCAAAGAAAAACATTTCTTTGGGACTGTTTTGTTCACAGTAACACAGTATTGCTTTAATTCAAAGAAAAGGTTACAGAAACATAGGCTAGCGGTTAATGAAAGGTTTATATATATAGGTTTTTGTTTTATGGCAGTATTACATTACTTTATAGAAAAGAAATAAACATTCTTTGAGCTTCTTTTCTTCGCGGTAAAGAAACATTATTTCGTACCTAAGGTAAAAATGTATTAATGTTTTTTTTTCTGTCGTACATCGTAGTTTAGTAAGTAACTCTTTTTTCGACGCAAACATTCGTAAACCAATATGTTCTCCATTTAGGAAACTCTAACTCCAAACCACTAACCTCAATTATTCCCAAGAGGTAATATTATATTCTGGCTCATATTACTACCTGACACAACCTACCTATCAAAAGTAACCGGAACACAATAAGACTGTGGCCGTGTGGTGAAAGGATGCTAGGCTACTAACATTGGGAATGCGTATTCGAGTCTCAGAGGCCTGACAGTTTTTTTAGGGAACATAACTTTGAAACACTGTTAATTGTCTCTTATTTACTAATAATGGTTTTTTTTTCAGAGCACAAATTTATTTTACAGTGTAACTGGTATTACCACAAAGACATCTGCTGAAATATTGTAACGACAATGCAAGGTTATCATAGTCATTACTGTGTAGATCAAACGAAAATTATGTTTGTGGTAAGCCTACTTTGCAGTAGTTCATATGAAAACAAATTTTTCTTTGCAGCAACAAAACATAAGTTTTTACATTGTGCACGAGGTACGGTAATGACTGGAAGTATTTTCGTAATTCTGCGATAAGCATAGATTTTAAGTAACGAAACTTTCGTTTTACTGATTGAAAGTCTACAGCGAATTTTAACGTACATTGGTTTAGCATACGTATTTTAATAAACAGCAGTCTGAAAAGTCCGCTGTCGATTAAAGCATAACCTCCGAAATAACGTAGGTAATACAGGACATGTCTTGAAAATTGTATCCTTGAGTAGTTGTAAGCGTGAGTTAGTTTCATAATAAAAACAGACTGAGTAGACGCTGCCCTTATTTTATTAACTTTTAGTACAAATACTCTGGAACGCACTTCACATGCATGTAAATGGACGCATAATCACTTTAAATAAACACGCCTAAAATATTTACCTAGCTAGCTTTCCAACAGAAAATTTTCTCACTGAAGCACATTGAAAATTCGTAATTAACGTTAGTTCACATTACTATAACCAACTAATTAATGCTTCCAAACCATAAAAGTGTTCACATTACCTAAAAAAAATATACTTGAAACAATTTAAGAATAATGACATACAGCAAAGAATACTATATTAATGTAAACACTGTAAATGACATGTTGCTTTTTGACTAAAATCCCATTCCTAAGACTCCAGATATCTTCATGTAACTCATAATCCACAAAGTTTATAGTCAAAAATAAGCATAATAAATCGTCTAACTTACGTTGGTTGTCTCGCAAACAATTCTTTCACAGCTCATTTGAAATAACTGTACCCACCTCAACATCACCAACGACCCAAACTCTGCGTTACTGAGACGTTACAGCATGGGTACGGCATGAAATCTGCGGATAATATATTTTTTATCCAGCCACCTTACTAAAAGAGTAAAAGAATTTTTTCTCCGGATGGATTTTAACACCGCGTGCGAAATTTTCAGCCACCGCGATCGAAGTTTAGAGATACGATCTCTGCTCTCTTCGTGTACCTCCGACATAGTCGTAACACTGCTCGTTCCCTCAGCAAATTCAAGGTCCCTTCATGGTTCTGCCTTCACTACAGACTCGACAGAACAGCACCGGAGCTGTGCCGTTGGTCGAAACGTCCGCCCATAATCACAATATGGAATTCACCCAGGCATGATGTGTCGACTACAATCGTCACAAGACCAGTCTGTGTGCTCGAGTGCAAACGGCAGACTCGCTGTTACCGGCGTGATTATCTCGTATTATTCGACACTTACCAATTCTATTGTTAGATTGTGTACCTTTAAATTTCCCGTTGCTATTCTAGGCTTTGTGTTCCAGCATTCTATTTTCAGAGGAGCTATTTATTCCATCTGGTAAGCCTGATAAGTAAAACATACCATCATTAGTTTGTCAACACAGACTGATAAGAGTATGCATTTTTTATAAAACATGAGTGTCCCTGCGATGTGGCGTAGAGTGTTCACGGTTAAGTGAGCTCTTTGGAAATCTACTTCTGAAAAAATGCACTGCCCGTTAACTACACATATGCTACTGTATACATTGAAAAGCAGTTTCCCAGTTAAGTTGGCGACAAATTAAGTAAAATAGTTATAAGTCTTAACGTTGTATTGCGAGTGTCGCTTTTAACTTTGTGGCAAATCAAATTGGTGTTACGGGCATTCCCGAATNTGTCGGATGAACTAAGTTTTTTATTTTTCTTCAATACACCAAACAGTAATGACCCCTTTTCACTTCTCTACATAACACCGAAGCAGTAATACACAAAGTTATTTCCCTGCCTTGCACAAAAATTGAGGACAAATATTGAAACCATATTATTATTTAATTTCAACCATTTTATCCATATCAACAATATGAAATATTTAATTGTTGGTACGGCGTTATAAATAGCAACTACAGAATTTGATAACTTGCAAGCTTCGCCGAACTCGATAGAGAAAATAGGGCGCCAGAGATGTAGCAAAAGAATACTGGCAGGAGAGCAACACAGCGCAATGGAAAATAATGCTATGAGCTTGCATACAATAAGTCGACGAAATAAATCACAGAACTTATTTCATCAAGGCAGCAGAAACAATGCGATGTGNTGAGCTTGCATACAATAAGTCGACGAAATAAATCACAGAACTTATTTCATCAAGGCAGCAGAAACAATGCGATGTGTTTATATGTTATTAAGAATTGGGAGTTCTCTTATAAATTTCTACGAGAAGATGTGAATAGTAATTTCTGCTTTTTTTCAGTGGCTTCCACTTCTTCGGGCTCTGGTTGCCATTGCAATCTACTGTTTGGCAAATAAGTAAAACGTTGTTTGCTGAGTACTTAGCTCGTCGCCAACTGAAACTGCTGACTCAAGTCTGGTGGCGNGGCAAATAAGTAAAACGTTGTTTGCTGAGTACTTAGCTCGTCGCCAACTGAAACTGCTGACTCAAGTCTGGTGGCGATTACTAGGCAGAAAATGATCTTTAAGGGAGGGGGTGGAAAATCAACTATGATGACATGTTCTATATGCAAAACACTAATTGCATGCATTTATTGAAATGTTTATTAGGCCTATTTATTATTCTCCTCCGTTTTACTACTTCCTGTCATGCGTGTTTACCGTGTTATTGTTTTACATTCTGGTCAATTTTTCCCCCTTTATAACGGGTTTTTCTGCGTATGTTTCTTGTGAATGTTACTTAATTTTTTTTTCCTTTGTTGTAAACCTATAAACTCTTCTTTACGGTTGTGGTTAACGTTTCCACAGTAAGAGCTATTTAAAACTGGAATTATGGACTTTATTTGTAACTAATATTTTATAAGTAATGTCTATTAGTTGGGCTTGTCTGTAGTATTCGTTTTTCAGAAGGTATTTTTTTTTATCTAGCCAGATTTTGAGCCATAATCCTAAAACTCTTCTTTATTGTACCAGAAGAAAAATCACACAATCATAATTACTGTAATGAACTCTGATATAAACCCGTTCGCAGTAACACATTAATGTCTGAGTTAAAGTGTTGTAATCACGTAATTTTTTGGTATACGCTGTACTTGTCTCCAGCATTTTTCTTACAATGAACAAAGTGATACGTGGTCGATGATATTGGCATTGAACACTCATATCAGAGAGGTGTACAAAATTACGCAAATAAGATTAATAACATGGATGCCTTCTTGTGTACAGTTCTGGTCATAAGTATCACTCGTATGCAACGTGTCGACGATCGTAGATACGGTCACTGAACGGGTTACATTCTTGTTGCTTTGTGTGAGTGTGAAAAAATAACCGATAGCACAACTTGTTTGTTCCTTCTTCTTGCCCGATAGGAAAAACTAGCGTATACGACGCCGTATCTGTTCGTTGGGGGAAGCGGGGATTCCACGATTTGCATGGTTGTTGTCCGGGGCTAGAATGTTCCCTAGGGTGCCGGTGACTTATTGATCTCGGCTCGCTGCCCCTAGCAACCAGGCAACCCGCCGGCCAGGTACAGTCGCCATATTGCTGTTCTGTCCGGGACTAACCCATTCTTGGCGAGGGGGCAGTCGTACAGAATTCCTGCCACGTCATCTGTTAACTCAAACAAGGTTAGTCGCCTTTCTTTGAACAAAGCGTATTGACGAGGTATTTTGAGTGTTTCAGACAAAGAAACAAGGGATCGACATAGCGACATTGAAAATAGCATCACACCCGTCGTTGTCTATCTGCGTTCTAGAAATATCCTTACATAGTTTTCTGTACGGCAAAGAAAAACATTTCCTTGGGACTGTTTTGTTCACAGTAACACAGTATTGCTTTAATTCAAAGAAAAGGTTACAGAAACATAGGCTAGCGGTTAATAAAAGGTTTATTTATATAGGTTTTTGTTTTATGGCAGTATTACATTACTTTATAGCAAATAAATAAACATTCTTTGAGCTTCTTTTCTTCGCAGTAAAGAAATATTATTTCGTACCTAAGGTAAAAATGTATTAATGTTTTTTTTTTCTGTCGTACATCGTAGTTTAGTAAGTAACTCTTTTTTCGACGCAAACATTCGTAAACCAATATATTCTGCAGTTAGGAAACTGTAACTCCAAATCACTAACCTCAATTATTCACAAGAGGTAATATTATATTCTGGCCTGACACAACCTACCTATCAAAAGTAACCGGAACGCAGTCAGACTGTGGTCGTGTGGTGAAAGGATGCTAGGCTACTAACATTTGGAATGCGTATTCGAGTCTCAGAGGCCTGATAGTATTTTTTAGTGAACATAACTTTGAATGCGCTGTTAATTCTCTCTTATTTACTAATCACTGTTTTTTTTCTGAGCACAAATTTCCTTTACAGTGTAACTGGTATTATCATAAAGACATCTGCTGAACTATTGTAACGACAATGCAAGGTTATCATAGTCATTACTGTGTAGATAAAACAAAAATTATGTTTGTGGTAAGCCTACTTTGCAGTAGTTCATATGAAAACAAATTTTTCTTTGCAGCAACAAATCATAAGTTTTTACATTGTGCACGAGGTACGGTAATGACTGGAAGTATTTTCTTAGCATACGTATTTTAATAAACAGCAGTCTGAAAAGTCCGCTCTCGATTGAACCATAATCTCCCAAATAACGTTGGCAATACAGGATATATCTTGAAAATTGTATCCTCGAGTAGTTATAAATGCGAGTTCGTTTCGTAAGAAAAACAGACCGAGCAGACACTGTCCTTATTTTATTAACTTTTAGTACAAATACTCTGTAACGCACTTCACATGCACGTAAATAGACGCATAATCACTTTAAATAAATACTCCTAAAATATTTACCTAGCGTACTTTCCAATATAAAATTTTCCCATTGAAGCACATTGCAAATTTGCAATTTACGTTGGTCCACATTACTATAACCAACTAATTAATGCTTCCAAGCCATAAAACTGTCACATTACATAAAAAAATACTTTAAACAATGTAAGAATAATGACATATAGCAAATAATACTATATTAATGTAAACACTGTAAACGACATGTTGCTTTTTAACTGAAATTCCATTCCTAAGACTCCATATTCTTCATATAACTCATACTCCACGACGTTTATGGTCAAAAAAAACCTGATAAATCGTCTAACTTACGTTGGTTGTCTCGCAAACAATTCTTTCACAGCTCACGTGAAATAACTGTACCTGTCTCAACATCACCAACGACCCAAACTCTGCGTTACTGAGAAGTTACAACATGGGTACAGCATGAAATCTGCGGATAATATATTTTTTATCCAGCCACCTTACTAAAAGAGTAAAATAATCTTTTCTCCGGATGGATTTTAACACCGCGTGCGAATTTTTCAGCCACCGCGATCGAAGTTTAGAGATACGATCTCTGCTCTCTTCGTGTACCTCCGACATAGTCGTAACACTGCTCGTTCCCTCAGCAAATTCAAGGTCCCTTCATGGTTCTGCCTTCACTACAGACTCGACAGAACAGCACCGGAGCTGTGCCGTTGGTCGAAACGTCCGCCCATAATCACAATATGGAATTCACCCAGGCATGATGTGTCGACTACAATCGTCACAAGACCAGTCTGTGTGCTCGAGTGCAAACGGCAGACTCGCTGTTACCGGCGTGATTATCTCGTATTATTCGACACTTACCAATTCTCTTGTTAGATTGTGTACCTTTAAATTTCCCGTTGCTATTCTGGGCTTTGTGTTCCAGAATTCTATTTTTACAGGAGCTATTTATTCAATCTGGTAAGCCTGATAAGTAAAACATACCATCATTAGTTTGTCAACACAGACTGATAAGAGTATGCATTTTTTATAAAACATGAGTGTCCCTGCGATGTGGCGTAGACTGTTCACGGTTAAGTGAGCTCTTTGGAAATCTACTTCTGAAAAAATGCACGNGTAGACTGTTCACGGTTAAGTGAGCTCTTTGGAAATCTACTTCTGAAAAAATGCACGGCTCGTTAACTACATAAATGCTACTGTATACATTGAAAAGCAGGTTCCCAGTTAAGTTGGTGACAAATTAAGTAAAATAGTTACAAGTCTTAACGTTGTATTGCGAGTGTCGCTTTTAACTTTGTGGCAAATCAAATTGGTGTTACGGGCATTCCCGAATNAAGTCTTAACGTTGTATTGCGAGTGTCGCTTTTAACTTTGTGGCAAATCAAATTGGTGTTACGGGCATTCCCGAATTCCCGTCCGATTGATTAAGATATTGATTATTGGTTGTACCATTTAAGCTCCCGTGTCCATGATCGAAGACATGCTGCAAATAAGGATGCTTATGATGGGTACTGTACACAACAAGAAATCAGTGGTCGGTGTTCTGATGGCCGTCCTTGTGAGAAATCTTATATTTTGGAAGTTTCTGCGATTCTCACACGGGACTGGTTTAATGTTGACATAAACGAATACACAGTACACGTTCACCGATTTAGAAGCAGGCTTGACACGAGTAGAACGCACATCGAAAATGTTAAAAAAAACGCAGCGCCTGAGATGTAAATGAATTGCGTTAAAACGTGTTATAGTCCATTCACGGTTATTTCTAACTCTTCTGAAGCCCTGCTTAAGTTATACTTCCAGATTATTCTAGAAAATTACACCAAAGGGACAACGCACCGCATTCGTGCACACTCAGTTTAATAATAGTTTTAGCATTTGAACTACTTCTTATCAGGTATTACCAACACACGCGTTTTCTATTTCTTTTCATTCATCTTAATTTAAAAGAAAATATTGAAATTTATTAGGAAAATTTAATTAAAATTAAAATTTAACCTATATATATATAATTATACACATATATTTATGTACTTGTACTTGTGATACATGAAATATTTGGGAAACAACTAAACTCGGTTTACATGGGACAGTTTTTCAAAGGCTTGATTCAAAAAGTGTGAATATACTGCGCATAGACTATAATCATTTAATCAGTAACGTTGTGTTGAGTCGCGACGCTCGAAGAGGCGCAGGCAAAGTGATAGATATGTGCCCCTGGCAGTATAGGCGTTTGTGCAGCACTGCCATGTAACGGTGATTGCAGAAGACCCAGGGCGCGAAGCACGCGTGACCGTGTGCGATGTGGATCACGACCCGCAGTGACGAGGATAACACGCGAGTGTGAAGGCAAGAACAGGTGTGTTATCAGACACACTAGCCCGCGCGGACGTGCCGCGATAATTATTGTTCGTCACGACAGTCCACGCCAGCCTTACACGCGCCTGTGCAGACAGCGAGCACACGAGAGCCTAAACATACGAAAAGAACGCCACCAAACGCAAATGCAAGCACTTCGTAGATATGAATTATCATGCTTTTTGCTACTAGAAGCATGTCGCAGAACTCGGGGGTTGTAGAAATTTGATTGAACAAAGTCAGGAAAGGAAATTGGTTCACTGCTAAGTCAATGACATTTCAGTTAAATCCTCGTCTGATGACATGCTTCTTGTAAACGAATACAGCATCAAATAACTTAAACTGAACAATCTTGACCTAATTAGGAAATTTATAGCGCCTGCAAAAATGAGGGAAGATCCGTACAAGCTTTTGGTTCCTTAAATGTGCACAACTAGGCGAATTAAAAACCGAAATAAGAACAACACTGCAAATCTGACTAGGTAAGAATTTCACTGTTTAAATCAGTCAACAGCACCTGACTTATTCAACAGTCTNACAACACTGCAAATCTGACTAGGTAAGAATTTCACTGTTTAAATCAGTCAACAGCACCTGACTTATTCAACAGTCTTTTTAGCCAATTTAACTGATGAATTAGTAAAAAATGCCAGATTTCCTTCATTTATTGATCAGTGAAATTTTCCACTGATTCATCGAACATTTCATTCACTGTTTTTCAGTGGTTTTTTTTTTACTTATGGATTAGTTACACAAGGTGTATCAAATGACAGTTAAACAACGTGTATCAAATTAAATAACGCATGAACTAATAAAAACCAGAAATAATGTTTTTTATGTGATTTTTGTCTTATATAATACCATTTTTCGAGACAACATGAACATTCAGACTATCATTTCATTTTTACATATTTCATTTCGTTTACGTAATCATCATACCGCTTGGTAGCTCTATTTATCTGAACTGTAAGCGAGACGACGTGGGATCAAATCCTGGGCACAGCGGTGTTTTCCAATTTTTATAAATTACGTCAAATTGCATAACCTAAACAGTGACTATCGGAGATACGCTTATTTCTTGTAAATATCTCGCGAAATTCAATAAAAACAATATTTATTTATCCGCACGCAGTTGGCTGTCACTTGTTCTAACAGTGAAATTGTTTCACTGAATCACCAGTGGTTTTCCACCGGTTCAAAGTGGAGTCATTTTCACTGATTCGAGTAGTTGAATTTCACTGCGAATCAGTGGTTTTCCCCTGATTCTAATTTAGAGTTAAATTCTACAGTAGAAGTTCGTTTTTTGTATTTAAGTCGTTTGTTCCGACGCCGTAATATACGGTGAAAAAAATCATTTGCGCAGAGAAAATTATGTTTTGCAGATCAATATTAACGTTTGCACCTATCAAAGTGTAGCCTGGTGACCCATTCTGAATGCTAGCTTTCTTAAACCTGTTTTATTTTAGCCATACGGAAATAACATTCCTCCGTGTATCTGAAGCAGCTGTAAGAACGTTGCTACAATAATGTGCTCTTTAGCTACAGTGGTAAATTAACATAATTCGTCAGTTATACTTCATATTACGAAAAAAAAAATGCGTTTACATCCTAAACATGTGCACTGTAGAAACGGGCCCGCGGTGGTGTTGTGGTTAGGCTGCTAGNAAAAAAAATGCGTTTACATCCTAAACATGTGCACTGTAGAAACGGGCCCGCGGTGGTGTTGTGGTTAGGCTGCTAGCCTCCCACCACGGCGAACCCGGCTCGATTCCCGGTGGGGCCGCTCCCGGATTTTCACATGTAGGAATCGTCCCGAACGACGCCGCTAGTCGGTGGGTTTTCTTGGGGATCTCCCGTTTCCCATACCTCCTCATTCTGGCACTGTTTCATGCTCACCTCTCTTCACCATCATCGGCTCTCAATACCTTTGCTGTTAAGAGTCGCCCAAATCTCTTCACTCACTCACTGTAGAAACGATGGAGTGCACATTAGTAATGCTTATAATTATTTTAAACTTTCACGATATATGTAAGAAATTTAGTGAACGTATAAGCGTTATTAAAATAATGTTTTTCTATTGTTAAATAACTATTTTTGTAAATTTGCCAGCATAAATGAACTACATCGTTTCTGGAGGATATGTAAGTAAGTACCATCATTTCACGTATTCGTAAGCATTTGCTCTCAGGGTAGTATCGAGGTAGGGACTACATCAAATATCCAGTTAGAGAAATTCGTCCCGGCAAGCAATTTTTTCCCCGTTTTCAGCAAGGTAGAGGCGAAACGTGTTTTCGCGATTTCCTCTATTGCACAAAAGAGCCAGTTTTGCAGATGTCAAATAATTTTGATGCTCTAAGCAGTCGTCTTAGACGATTGCAGGATAAATATTTCTTCGGAGCTTGCGAGCGATCAGAATAATTCCTGAAAGTCTACAAGAACGAGACTATTGCAATAGATATAAATTTCATATTCACAGTTCTTATCACCTGCTCGGGGCTTCTCGTTTCCTTCGCCAGTGCGTTCCGCCTTTTCACCATTGTTTCGTCTCATTCCACGCCATGCACGCAGGAGCGACGATCAGCTACGAGTCCCAATTATCGTCCATTCACGGTTACTTCCAACTTTTGCGAAGACCTGTTGAAGTTCTACTTTAACGATATTCCTCCGCCTCANATCGTCCATTCACGGTTACTTCCAACTTTTGCGAAGACCTGTTGAAGTTCTACTTTAACGATATTCCTCCGCCTCGTGCAAAGAAAACTTAGATATTCACACTAGAGGGCCAACGCAACACATTCGTGTGCAGCCAGTGTAATAATATTTTGCATAAGAACTATTTCTTATTAGGCATTACCAAAATACGTATTTTANATTCGTGTGCAGCCAGTGTAATAATATTTTGCATAAGAACTATTTCTTATTAGGCATTACCAAAATACGTATTTTATCCCTGTTTTTATTTAAATTAATTATAAACCAAATTATGTAATTTAAAGATGAACTATAAGTTTAAGTTTAATTTAACCAAAACTAAGGTGTTTGTATATCAACACAAATGTAAAATTCTTCTGATACATGGCGTGTTTAGGAAACAGCCAAGCACGTCGTGCATGGTGTGATATTTTAAAGGTATGATTCAAAAAGTGTGAAGAACCCGCAAATATACTATAGCAAGTGCCGTCATATCTGTGATGGAAGCTTCCCCTACTCATGGGTGCGGCTGTCATTTTAGTTCTTTGCCGTTGATTATGTGTAATGGGTTGGCGCAGATTACTCCATGGAAGCGGTATAGAGTGCACAGGAGAAGCGGTATAGAGTGCGCACGCTATATGCACAATAGACAGTCACCGTATTCCAACACTACTGGACTGTTTTTTGTCAATAGCACTAATAAGAAACGTGTGTAGGATTTGATGTTAGGGCGCTGTTTATTTAAGTATCCGTTTTAAGATATTTGTAGACTTCCTCTGGCCAACTATTTTCAATGCAACCAGGATATATTTAAGTCAGACAAAGTATTGTTTTTATTCATATACTGTAAATGAGTGTGTCTTTTGCAAACTCAGACGTAAACAAACTCGTTCATCACTGTTTACAATGCGACTTTGGCAGTTACGTTGGTGGTGAGCGAATCAATGTTGGTGACATACAGAGAATAAAATCGGTCTTGGTCATCTTTAGTCCATGCATGAGAGACGCCACAGTGCTTTACGCCCACCATCTCTTCGTCCCTGCAGAATTTCGATTTCGCACTACCCTATTGCTGTAGATGTGGTCTAANTGCTTTACGCCCACCATCTCTTCGTCCCTGCAGAATTTCGATTTCGCACTACCCTATTGCTGTAGATGTGGTCTAGTTATTTATTTGAGTTACTGTGAAATCAGCATTCAATGCAGATCTAAAACAGCTGCTAGGTCAACACAGGCGACATCTATACCTTAACAACTGTGAAGTCGACATTCTGCGCTGTCACAAATAGCTGGTGGGCAGGCAGAAGCTCATTTTTTTTTCTTTTTTTTTACAATTTGCTGATACAGTGCCCAGAAAGGTGATTGGCAGCACTCTTAGTACTCCACATGTCTGCGTTAATCGAATATGCCAGTCGTTGTTGGTTTGNTGCTTTACGCCCACCATCTCTTCGTCCCTGCAGAATTTCGATTTCGCACTACCCTATTGCTGTAGATGTGGTCTAATTATTTATTTGAGTTACTGTGAAATCAGCATTCAATGCAGATCTAAAACAGCTGCTAGGTCAACACAGGCGACATCTATACCTTAACAACTGTGAAGTCGACATTCTGCGCTGTCACAAATAGCTGGTGGGCAGGCAGAAGCTCATTTTTTTTTCTTTTTTTTTTACAATTTGCTGATACAGTGACCAGAAAGGTGATTGGCAGCACTCTNTTTTTTTTTACAATTTGCTGATACAGTGCCCAGAAAGGTGATTGGCAGCACTCTTAGTACTCCACATGTCTGCGTTAATCGAATATGCCAGTCGTTGTTGGTTTGACAAAGAGTTTTGTTATTCAAACGGGGTTTGTTGACCCGACGAAGAGATTTCTTCATCTTAAACACATATTTTACTCTCTCTCTCTCTCTCTCTCTCTCTCTATATATATATATATATATGTTTATGTGCGAAGCCTATCAGAACGTGTTCTGCTTGTCCGGGGATTAGGAGCACTAAGGGTGATATCCAGGCACGCGCATTCGATGCCTCATCGCATCTACGTACAAGGCATTGAACCTATACGCACAGTCTTTCCGTCGGTAAACTCACATCTAAAACACATTCAGCTGTGACCCAGTGTTTACATCATAGCTCTGTAATACATATGAGTATCTTATATCTGAGTTCGGTTTTCACTTTTAATAAATACATATCAATCAAATTTTTAAGCTCTAAATTTTTTTATGTTATAAGTAAAAATACATCACTCAAAATATCGCACGGTTTTTTTAACTTTACATATCGTTTGGCAAGATTTTTAAGCAAATGCCTTTACCTTTTCATTTTCGAATTCGTTTATGAACAATGGTGTTGATAATAAGAAATTTTTTCTGTTACTTTTTTTAAGCTGACAAAGAACTTATTTCATTACCGCAACCAATNTGGTGTTGATAATAAGAAATTTTTTCTGTTACTTTTTTTAAGCTGACAAAGAACTTATTTCATTACCGCAACCAATAAACTGTAGACTGGGAGGCGTAAGGTACAGTATAGCAGTGGCACTGTTTAATAATCAGAACCCCCTGGCAAGATCGCTGGACACTGAACCTCACAAGGAGCCGCGGTGGCTGAGCGGTTAGACTGCTCACCAAGGCGAACCAGGTTTATTCCCCGGCCGGGTCACTCCGAATTTTCGCAAGTGGGAATCGTGCCTGGCAATGCCGCTGGTCAGCGGGTTTCCTCAGGGATCTCCCGTTTCCGCCACCCTTGCCTTCTGGCGCTGCTACATTCCCGCCTCATTGCATCCCCTTATTGGCTCTCAAGACCTCGATGTTAAGAACCGCCCAAATCTCGCAACTCAACTGAACTTCGCAGTGTACAGTGCTAGTCAAATATAACCTTTCTTTGCGACGTGTAGATCATTGTGTGGAATGGGCATAAAAGGGTTAGCAAACAAAATATTTTGTGCTCGGAAAGGAGCCCTTCCTCGGCGTGCGCGGCGTGCGTGCAGTCAACCGCGCCCCTGCGCGGGCGGCAGATCGCGATACCGTAGTTACGCGTCGCCCCGGAGTGAGACATGCGTTATGGACGATCCTCCTACTTGATTACCCCCCGGCACGAGGCGGGGGTGCGGCGCCCTGCCACGGGGAGGTCGTGACGTCATGACGCGGCCACGTGACCTCCCCTCGGCGCGCCACGCGACTTCTATCGTTCGTTACGCAAATGAGGACGCTCCGGGAGTATTTGTGCCGGGGGGTGGGGTTGGGGATGGCCCTCCCAGCTGTTCCACGTGGCGTCCATCTGCTGTCGATGTCGAGTGTGGGAAACCCTGGCCCACCCCTTACTGGCGTGCGCTCCCGACTTCGACTCTTGCGCCAAGCTCTTCTTTCAGCCGCCACGTTCTTTCCCGAAATATCTCCAGCCGAATGTTGGAATGGTTCCTTTCTACAGTCCATCCCTTCCACGTTCTTACATGCTCCGTCCAGAATGACTTCGCTGTCGACGAGACGTTAAGTGGAGAGTGTGGAGAGATTTGGGTGGCTCTTAAAATCGAGTTCTTGAGAGCCGATGAAGGTGAAGCGACGTGAGTGTGGAGCAGCGCCGGAATGCAAAAGCGTTGGGAACGGGAGATCCCAGATAAAACCCGCTGACCAGCGGCATCGTCCGGCACGATTCCCACATGCAAAAATCCGGGAGTGACACCGCCGGGAATCGAACCTGGTTCACCTAAGTAGTAGGTGCGTAATCTGACAACCACACCACCGCGGCCTCATGAGACGTTAAGCCCTACCTTCTTATCTCAAGGCAGAGAAAGGTTTGTACTGGCGTAGTGTATGCTATACGTATCCTCGAAATGTAAGAAATACTTTGTTGTATGAAAATTAGGGGGGAGGGAGGTTGTTTTGATGAAAACCTATACCATTATTATAATTCATCCTTTCCAAAGCCACGCCTTAAAAAAATATCTGGATTTATTATTCTAAAAAAACCCCACACTAAAACTGATACGCTGTTAATTCAACACCTTTGTCTTATCTGTGCCGTATTTCCGTTTGCTTCTCAAGGTAACTATGAGCGAAAAAACGTTTTGATTGATCCAACAAATTACTTGCTTGTGTAGGGTGAAACAAATACTGTACGTAGAGTAGATTCAATTAACTGTTTGGTTTCCGAACAGATTTCGTTGATCGGGCAATGGCTATTTTTTTAGTAGGGCAAAATCTAATTAATTTTATTGATAAATTTCGCTCAACCAACAAAATATTTTGGAAGGCAACTACCGTACTTACTTGGTCTGACACGTGCAAACAAATATGTTGGTATAAACAAAACATTGCAGTGTACAGAACGTTCTGACAATATATCGTGTATTACGAATGATGCGATGAAATTCCCTGTAGGTAATTTCCAGTGTACTATCTCCATGTGCCTTGAGGATGTGTTTATATCTAGGTTTACTCTCACAAGAATCTAGATAACCCTAATAAATAGACGGGACCACGGTGGCTGAGTGGTTAGACTGCTCGCCTCCCACGAAGGCGAACCGGGTTCAATCCCGGCCGGATTACTCCCGTATTTTCGCAAGTGGGAATCGTGCCGGACGATGCCGCTGGTGGGCGGGTTTTCTCGGGGATCTCTCGTTTCCCCCTCCTTTGTATTCCGGCGCTGCTCCATTCTCACCTCATTTCACCCTCATCGCTTCTCAAGACCTAGTTGTTAAGAGCTGCCCAAATCTCTCAAAAATAAATAATGACTATCATAACGTTATGTACTGGCGGTATTCTGATACTGTATGACAATTTCTTTAAGTACGGCCACTGTAGTAGGTCAACATTGTGACCCCCTCCCCTGCCAGACATCCTGTCACCGACGATACAGGTGACTCACGCCTGTAGAAAGGGGATGGTGCAGCAAGAGTGGAAGCAGGTAAGGAAAGGTCCATGCAACATGATTGACAGCTCACACCTGGAAACGATGTAACACCTTCTAGAATACCAGGGATTGTCTCCCGAATAGAGAAACTTCTCGACGCCGAATCAGGTCATCGCTAGGCGTGCGTAAGAGTGGAATAGTACGGAAGTTATCAGTGGACTTATAAATACAGACCTTTTACCACGCCGAAGAAGTTTTTTGTACAAAGTTGCCACGGTAACCCAGTGAGCCACGAAGAGCGGAGACAGTTACCTGTGTGGGGAGTGATTGGAGTACCCCCGGACGAATGCTTACAGGCTATGGAGCAGTAGTATGAGGATATCATGCGAGGCTAATACAACTGGTGCCCTCTGGTTGATATAGGCTATTGGAGTGCACAGTATTTGCTAATGGGAATAATTTAATAATTTTATTAATTATGTAATTGTATGGTAAACATTTTAATAAAAATAATATGTTGTTTTTACATTAAAGGCCGTTTTGCAATAAATGATTGATATAGACATATTAGTTTTGTATACGTGTTTGAACTACTGCAAGTAAACTATGAAATTAAATTTGACTTTTTTTATTTTATTAAGGCCTGCATTCCTTCGCGAATCTGACCACTTACAGGCATTTGTGAGGTCATTTATAATGATTCCAATTTTTGATAACGTGGTTATAATTTGAAAGTACTCCACTAGAGTTATATACCATATCAATATCAATATGCATACGATATTGGAAAATGAATATTGATGAGCTCTGCTAGCTGTTTCCGCAAGATTTGTCCGCTGTATTCCACAGATATTCTGTATGCCTTCCAGAAAACTTCTCTGGTAATTTTCGACTGCTAATACAAATGAAATTAACCGATTTAGTAAGGGTCTGGTATAATTTTTACAAGAACTAATTTGGCTGGAAATGCATATAAAAAAAATCGCACGGGGTAATATCCGGGCTTCTTGGGGGCCAGTGATGAAGAGCCTGGTCACCAGCTGCTCCTCGACCAATCCAGCGTTGCGGCAACGTCTTGTTCAGGTATCCGCGAACAGCAAGGTGCCAATGGGGTGGCGCACCATAAAGGAAACATCAAACCGTCCCCTTCACATTGGCGTGTCGAATGCGAGCTCGCTACCTCCTCACCACCTCAAACCGAGAGTTACGAACGCCATCCAAACCGTAACACCGGACATGCTGACAAGTGCGTGGAACGAGTTTGATTATAGAGTAGATGTTGTTCGGGCCGCTCATGGTGGTTACATTGAACATTTATGAATGTATGGTAAACAAACCTCATGGTTCCACGGTTCATTTGATTGGTGAATCAAGGTTGTAGGTGGTTTGGTTTTGATATTATATACCTTCGAAGTTGGGGTATACGTTTATAATCTACCTGTATATCTTAAGCAGGGCTTTCGAAAGTGCTCAGTTTACCGCGAGCAGCCCACAAGCAGCGGAGTGCGGTAAGGAAAGCAGTGTAGGTAGGCGCGAGTGCGCGCGGAGAGGTATGATTAAATCGCGGGTCGTGGCAGCGCCGACCTGCAGGCAGAAGTTTCCCTCCGCCTCGCCGCCACGCCACCTGGGCGGGGAAAGCGGCGCCGCGGTGCGCAGTCGTCGTCCGCGCAGCGCAGCGCCAGGAAGGAAGTTGGGCAAGGCGACAGCGGGCGCCGGGCGGCGTGACCGCCACTCACGCCGCGCCACACTTCCAGTCGCAGTGCAATGATCGCGCCAAGCTGCTCAGGCACCGTGCACGACAGCCAGCTTCCAATCGCCTGCTACCCGTTATACGTATACGTGATGGGAAATCGTGAAACATTTTTGAGCCAACGTAGCTATTTCATGATTGGAGGAACAAGGTTTCCACTCGTCTATGTTGTTTGCAGACGAATGACGAACGTTTCGCCTTACAATATCATAATCCTCATTGGCCCTGTGAATTCGGGTAGTAGCTTCATACGTGCATGACAGCCAATAAGGAAAGAAAAAACTGTCGGACATGTGTACAGCACGTCGAATCCTAGCAAACAGTCAACTTTTACCGCGATAAACTATCATCTCTAGTTATACGTAATTTCTAGGGGCACCTGTGGCGTGTGGTGAAGTGTTGCAAGGTAATGTGGTGCTTGCTCACTGCTGTACATTCTCGGCGCACGCAGCAGGAGCCAGTAACCACGTGCAGCCTGGGGAAACTGAATGCATTCCGACCGCTCACAAGCGAGCAGCTAGGGACCCGTTACACACGTCCTGTGGCGTCAGCTGCTAAACTAGCAAGAAACAGGGTACAGCACACGGCTAATGCCAGCTTACCCTGTAACAGTTCACCACACGCTGCTGAGGGCCACCTGTTCTTCGCGGAAACGTTTACGCGGAGACTGCACTTCAATATCCTATGCGCACACTTGCAGTATTCGTTTCATTATCGGCCGCTTGTCTTTGTGTGAAGACAAGTCCGTTAAATGAGTGAGCCAATCAGAATTAAGTTTCTCCGATACTGACCATCCGTTATTCGCGGGCAGACACATAAGACGCGTAAAAATTCAAATGATCCAATCACAAAAAGTGTTCTGAGCTGAAGTGCTTTGGAACACAAATTGTACTGAAATCTTTTCGCGAAAAACAGGTGGTCCTAGCAATCATCTCCTTAAAGGGAATCCCTAGTAAAGAAAAATTAAACGCCACAAGGTTACGTCTAACTATATGGAAGTATAACGACGGGCCCTCCCCCAAGGCTACGATATGCATTCCCCGATAGCTGAATTTCTCACAAGTTATATCTTTAACAGTAGGAAATTATTAACACGCTGTGAAAGCCAATGTATTTAAATACTGATGCTAGTGTACTTTTTTTTTTCCTTCCCTTAAAAAACTGGGCAGGAAAGCCATAAAAATGCTGTTTTTTTTTCTAAACCATTTTCACTATTTTGTGCTTTTTTGGTATATTTAACAGGATGAACGTATAAAATGGCGACTGTAGACAATATTTTTCACCTTTCCTGGAGAAAAAAAAATTCCCAAACCGTTTGTTTACGGAAATAGGCGTATATGCGCCAACACTGATTTTGCAGGCTACATTTTACTACGGAAACCCCTTAGGATCGTTTAGTTTTACAAGCTCAAGTGTTTAAACCGTTTATTTATTTATTTCATGGGCGCTCTACTAGTGCTGATCGCTCTTCTCGCAATCACTGAACGTCGAACTGCGTGTTCGATGACGTCAGCACAAACCGTTGACAAATGAGAGGCGCGGAAACTTGAACAAATCAGATTTCTCACCGGTCACTTATTCATTGCTGTGTACAGTTCCAAACCATAAATATCCTCCAGCAGCAACATGTCCTCGTTCACAACACGGACACCTAACTGGTTAAAAGAGTGTAATTGAGTATTTAACCAGTTCCGTCATGCATTAATTTCTTAATTCAAGTGTTGCAATCACGTAAGTTTTTTGGTATGTGTTGTACTTGTTAATTTCTTAAGTGTTGCAATCACGTAAGTTTTTTGGTATGTGCTGTACTTGTGTTGAGCAGTTGTCTTGCAACCAATGAACAATGCTGCGTGCTAGATAACATTGGCGTTAACCAGTCATGTCAAAGAGGTGCGGAAAATACTACTAATCTGATTAGCCACAAAGAATACTGGGCACTGATACCTTGCTGTTTACAACACCGGTCATAAATATCATTCATGTGCAACGTATCCACTGTCGTGGACACGGTAGCTAAACGGGCGAAACTACAACGGATTTTTAATTAAGGAATCCTGAGGCGTAACTATGATTAATCACCCGTATGAAGCATCAGCAAAGAATGCTTAGGAATAAAGAGGTGAAACGGCCGTTCATAACGCTAAATACAGCAGCACACGCCAGCAAAATGGCGTCACTTGCCAGCAAAATGTTGGAACGCCGTTCGCCAGTCAGCGCTTGGTAACCTACTCGCCAGCCGGTGGTCCAGCCAACAGGGAATCTTTCACAGCACGTAGTAGCCCATCAGACACAAGGGATGTTCCCAGAGCCTCGCGCGACCAATCAGAGGATGGGTACGCCCACATCGACGTAAACTCCAAGCAATGTCGCCTCCGTGTACTCATCTACTCTTTATCATTATCGAGAAGTTAAAGTTTGTGTTGCAAAGAGTCTGAAGACGACGGCACCGGCAGATCATGGTGGGCTCCAAACCAGATGGAAGTCATGTCGCCCCGTTGTGTAAGGCTCGAACCGCGGCCACACAAGAGAGGCGCGTTATCTATCACGGCCACGAGGACACAGGGGGATGCTACGAATGTTGATTTTATCCTATGACTTCGCCACAGGAAAGTACACTAACGCGAAGTGTCGTGGCAGTTCCTTAGGCGTGGGCGTACTCATTCACTGATTGGCTGCGCGAAACTCTGGAAGAGGCCTTGTGCCCGATTGGCTATTACATGCTGCGAAATTTTCCCCTATCAGCTGGGCTACCGGTTGGCGAGTAAGTTACCAATCGGTGATTGGCGAACTGCTTTCCAACATGTCACTAACCAGTGACGCTAATTTGCTGGCGTGTTCGACAGAAGTTCGAGGTATAACCAGCTATTTCACCTCCGTGCTCTAGAATACTCTGTCACTCGGCTTCTGGATAGTGTTCCGGCTGGACGGTGGGAGGGAGAGCAGATCTCCGGCCGGGGCTGGACCACGAGCACTAGAGTTGAGGGTCTCGTAGCGGCGTGCAAGTTGTTCCACGAGCGTCCTGAGCATGGCCGGACTGTTTGCTTAGCCATCTGCCTGGTTAGTTGGAGACTCACCGAGTGTTTCTCAATCCTCGATACTTTCAGAGTCTCCTACGTCTGGGACGCTGCGCAAGAAGTGACGTTAATGGTCTGCACTGTACAGAGCAGAAAACACCGTCCATTGAGGGAAGTCCGCCACGTGTGGGCGACATACTGTAATTCGGTAGTCTCGCACACAGGGACTTTTTTATTGGTCCCTACATGACAGAACGTTATACCTACACTATAACAGTTCCTGACAAAAAAAAAGATCTTAGTTGCAGCGCCTAAAAAAATATGTTTATTTGGTACTGAAATAGTTAAGGGGACTCCCTTGTATAATATAGTTTGCAAAATCAGTGTGCGTGTACGTGTATTTCCGCAAATAAATGTTCTATAAATGCAAATTTTCCTCCAGGAACGGCAAAAAAAAAACGCAATTGCATTTTAACTTTTGCCCTATTAAATATATTCATAGAAAAAAAATAATGAAAACAGTTAAAAATTGCACTTTTACGTTATTTTCTGCGCACTTTTTTAACCTGTTCCATTGCACATCATTTCTGAGTTGCAGTTACGTAATGTTTTGGTGAGTACTATACATGTGTTGAGCGCTTGTCTTGCAACCAGTAAACAACGTGCTGCGTCCTCGATGATATTGGCAGTAAACATTCACGTCAAAGAGACGTAGAAAATTCCACCAATAAAATTAGTCACAAGTAAGGCAAGGCACTGATGTCATGCCGTGTACAAGACCGGTCATTAATCTCGTTCACGTACAACGTGTCCATGATCGTGTGGACACGACGACTGAATGGATTAAGGGAAAGGAGAAAAGTATCAAGTGGCATCTGTAGTATCATCCATTGGCTTACATTGCGTGTAACAATATCCTACTCTTACAGATCTAAATTGCAAAAAAAAAAAATTCAGCTCTCTGTGAATGCACATTGCAGTCTTTGTGGGGAGGGGGGAAGGCGTCGCAATGCTTTATTGTGGCCATACGCGACCTTGATTTAAAATTTTTGTAACTGGAGCACTGGCCGTGCGCGCTTGGTCAAGCGAGCATTACTCCAGACTAGCGCTCAATATCTTGTATAGGTTGACGCTGGAAACTGAATACCTACAAAATAACATGTGGCTGTTTCTAAGTGCCTGCAAATGCGCTCAGACTTCGACTCCCGAGAGCAAGCGGTGCTTTGTCAAGACGTATCGCTCACGGTATCGTAGTTCTGAAACATCGAACCTGCGGTTTGACGCAGAAAGTTCGGTCTATATATTGTCAATAACAATATTTTCTATATTCTGACGTTGGCGAAATGCCCATTTGGCCGATATTCCTATATTGACGATTTCGCACTTCTGTGGGTATATTGTTTTACAATATCCGACATTTTAAAACTATTCAGTTGTCTGTAATTATGTGTTTCGTATCCATAGTTGTTATTTTCCTGCTTCTCTGAGCAATTTTCTCCATATCTCGTGGCCTCACTGTAGATGAGCAGTTACTACCTATATCTGTCATTTGTTATCATTTATTGACTACATATCTACAAAATTAGAAAAATATTCAAACAAAATTGAAAATGGATACTGCGTAGCTCCACACTTCAAACAACAAGTAAAGTTTGAGCACTACGTCCCACGGTTAGGCACAGAAAAATTGTAAAACTATGGGACCTAAAATTTTTTAGAGAATATACAAAGCCATTCCATTGTTTAGCCTGTCTGTTACAGCTGAATCAGATGGACCTTACTGTAAGATATGTTTTGAGCTGTATGAGAACCTATAAAAAAGAATTAGAAGATTTCCGATTCAATTCCCAGCCACGCTATAAAGAAGGAGAAATAAGTATTTCTGAAATTTTAATAACTGCTAGGATACAAAAAAATTTTCTATTTTCGAATCCTAAAGAGTATTTTGAGTTTTCAGTTTTCCTTCTATTCTTTTAAAAATTAATCAGCCAGCTCAACAACAGATTTTTAAACCGTAACGTAATTATAAAACTAATAAAATATTTGCTGCCTAAATTATAATGCAACAATCAGGTGAAGACTAATATGCTTTTTTTTCTGCTGTGGTAAACCATGATGCTGATACATCACCAGTGTCTTCCTCCAAAAAACTTAAAATGTGGGAAAGAAATTACCCTGACCAGGCTGATTTTATCTAGGCTGTCAACATGTGCATTGGCATTACTTTACCCTACACTCGCAAGGTGCTGTGGCATTACTTTACCCTACACTCGCAAGGTGCTGAAACGTTTCTGCACAATACCAGTAACTCTAGCAACACCAGAAAGTTCGTTTTCGACGTTCCGATTTCTGTAAACCTACTTGAGAAATACGGTATGACCACATCGATCAAATGAACTGGTTTAATATTTACACATAAAGAAATGGAAATAAGAACATTTGAAATATTGGATGGGATATCTTAAAAGCCTTGTTGTCTACGTATACTTCGGTAGGCCCAAATGTCACCGCGTTGACGTTAACAGTTATAAGTGTTCTTAAATACACAAGTTAACTTATATTTTTATTTTATTTTTTCTTCTCCCAATAAGTTTATTCCTTTCCCTTATAAATTTCTGCTTCCGTCCCTATGGTAAACGCATCAGTGGCGGTTGCTCGCAATTTAAAATAATCCTTGTTATGATTTTTTCGAGCGTTCTACTCTGTCAACTACCATGGGCCGATCCCTCGACTGAGCAACGCATGTTTATGTCGCTTGTACAGCGCTCGTGCTAGGCTGGGCGGCGTGGCTGGG
The DNA here is from genome assembly GCA_002778355.1 of Clitarchus hookeri. Classification (NCBI taxonomy): domain Eukaryota; kingdom Metazoa; phylum Arthropoda; class Insecta; order Phasmatodea; family Phasmatidae; genus Clitarchus; species Clitarchus hookeri. Next base: position 274,137 of record NQII01000736.1, read on the forward strand.
CTGCGGAGAAGGCAGCCCCCGTCCGACCTCGCTAGCGCATGCGCAGCCGGTGGCAGGGACGTTGTGTGCTTTGTGAAATAGGAGGGGGGGTATCACTATTCGCACGCACGTGTGCTGCACGACTGCCAGTCCTTACAGGCACTCGTGGGACGAGCAACTGGCGCGCTTATGTTGTTTTGATGTCGTCAAGCTGGTAATTACTTCAGGTGTAAAGTGAATCAATTAGAGGTTTGAAGCTGTGCTACATTCAATATATTTGAATTTAATTTAACATGAACAGAATAAACGTGACGGGTTTACAAGCTATTTCATTTTCTCTGTTATCACTAGAGGAGAAAAATTAAATTAAAAACAAATGGCTTAATAATTAATCAGCCTTCATAAACAAGGCATCACACAAATAAAAGAAAATTTAATCGTGACGTGTATGATAAGCACAAATGGATGTGTGGATGTGAATAAAAAAATGTTCTATTCCGTTTTTATGAAAGTATGTTTAAAATATTTTTAACTTATTTAATGAATTTGCTTGATTGGAAAGTTGAATATACATGTGGTTTAAACATCACAAAATAAAACTGTGGGAATATTTTAACAGTATAGCATAAAATATGGGATGAAAAAGGAATTTACCATGTTAAAATAATTTCTTATCAATAAAACCTTTTGCGACAAAAAAATTTAATACCAGATTATTTAAAAAATATGGTGCAAAAATTAAGCTGATATATCAATGCATCATAATTTTTAATAATCCTAAGTACTTATGAAAATCTAGGCGAAATGAAAATTTGAATTTCATTGAATATTTAGTGCTTTTCAAATGTTCGTTTAGGTGAATAAAAATTAAAATTTTTGTTCGTCTATCCGTGTGTCTATGTTTATTAGTAAAATGTTACTGAAATAATTACTTGAACCTTAACTTAAATTATTAGCAAAAGCTATTTTGTTTAGTTGAAGAATTTTATTACAACATATATTCTTTCTTTATGCAATCCATTCATGTCTACGTTTTTATATGTTCTTTAAGTAAATATTCAGGAGCATATTGTTATACTGTATGGCCATTAATGACACTAAGCAAGTTTGATTTCACAATTTGAATTGTCTTGAGTTGGTTATGTGCAAGTATTTAGTTGACAATAATTAAATTTTAAGATTTTTCGTTAAGCATTAGTTAAATCCGAGTTCTCGTAATATTGTTTTTCAGTTTCATAAAATCCAACAATATATTTTTCTTTTTTGTTTTGTTAAACAAAACGTCACTTTCGGACAACTCTAGAATATTTAAAACTGATTTTCAAACTTAAAAATAAACAATGTATATGTAGTTCATTAACCTTACTCTCCCTCCCACTCTCAAACATTCAGTATCACCGTGCAGCCCTACCTGTGTTGAAACCCGCGAGGCGCGACTGAAACGCATAGCGTTCGAGTTCAAGAATTTAGTACAGCTAGGCCAGAGAAGGGAATGGCTGTTAACAGAACCGGCAGTCAGTGACAAGTTCTGTAACTTGTAACAGGGCAGCAAAATCTGCAAGAGAATTTACGCTTGTCTGGATACGTTTCAATTGACATAAAAAATAAATAAAACTCAAACGCGTTGCCTAGAATGTTTTCAGTTATTTTGGTTGCTGTTTAGTAAAAGTGGTTATGAATAAGTCCTTATTTCTTATTAAAATAGAAACGAATTAATTGGTTAATTGCTATCCAATTCTGACGCAATGTACTAGTGGTGTAAATTACGCACGTTAGGTAATTTATGGTCTGTACTGCGCACTGCGAAGCTCAATGACATACGAACTTACCTATGGGTAAATGATTCGCAAACCATCGTACTGGTTTAGGTCATAATTGGTTCATATAACTGTAGCCGGACATATAAAATACAGCTCATTGGCTGCAACTGCGAAACAAGTGTTGTGTCCACTTACGTACAGCACGCATCATAAAATTTATTCTTTGCAACACCGGAAATCGTAAATTAAAGTGGGATCTGAAAGGGNTAAATTTATTCTTTGCAACACCGGAAATCGTAAATTAAAGTGGGATCTGAAAGGGTTAAAATCAACTTTGTTTTTCACATGCAAGAGGATATGTTTTGTAAAAAGAAAACAAATAATAACATTTTTAATAATTCTACAGTTATGTTTCCAACAGACCTGCAGTTTCCCTTAACCGACGCGGGTCAATGGTTTTTTTNATTTTTAATAATTCTACAGTTATGTTTCCAACAGACCTGCAGTTTCCCTTAACCGACGCGGGTCAATGGTTTTTTTTTTTTAATGGGCTGGGATGGATATGAAATGAGCAGGAAGAAGAGAGTTGCAAATCGTGTTCATGTATTCCGGTCGAATGTGTTCCAGTTGCACTGTACCTCTCGTCGCAAAACCTTCTTTGGAGTGCACTCGAGCTTGCGCTGGCCGCACGCAAAACCACAGCGTCCCGCGGGCGGCTGACCAAGGAGGTTATGTTCGGTGTACACGTACAAGGCCGCTGGTGCTGACTCGCGCACGCAGCCGACGCTACCGTGGACAAGCGCGAGGGTGCGTCGACCCCCCGGCAGAGGACATCGCGCCGTCAGGCGTGCCACTACAGCCACCCTTCCCCCCTTGGCGGGATGGTATGAGTGTGGCAGGAAGGGGGGCTTCCGGGGCGTGTCAGCATCTCCCCGAGTCACCTTCTCTCACGTAACATTTTTTTTCTATTTATCTTCCGAGCGTGGCATTGATACGACTTCGTGCCTTCCTTGCTAAAGTATATCCACGGTGTCTTCACACTTTTCTAATCACACATTTTAAAAATAACCCTACGAATGACGTGTTTGGTCCTTTCCTAAATATTTCATTTATCACATACTGTTAGCATAAAAAGCTCTCTTTTTTTTTTAGCTAAATTGAACTTTTACCTGCATTTTATTTATAAATTATAATTTATCTATAATTCAATTGCTTAAAAACAGTGAGAAAATAGGCGTTTTGGTAACGCCTAGTAAGAAATAGTTTTCACGCAAAGTATTACTACCCAGCGTGCACACGAATACGGCGCGTTGTCTAAGCTGTGTTTGCGCTAGGTAGAGGAATATCCTGAAAGTACGACTTCAGCAGGACTTCAGAAAAATGCTAAGTAACCGTGAGTGGACTGTTCAGACAATTTTTCCTGGAAACAAGTACTGTGTGGTATATAGGCTATTCACGATTCATTAAACATTTTTTTTGGAAATTAATCGCGCAGTAAGTCAGTAAATGAGTACGCCCACATCGAAGAAACAGCCACGCCATTTCGTTTCTGCTGGCCTTGGTCGCATTGCAGGCGAAGTTAATACTTAGGCTGCTGGGTAGTTTGGATGGGAGCACCCGTTGCCACATCAAGGTGCAGCCACAGAATAGCTAAGTACACAGAAGTCAGTTGGCGCGGCGGTTCCTTTCATGTTAGCAAACTCGGGAGCTCATTGGCTGCGTCAAGCTGTGGAAATGTACCTTGGGTCTGATTGGCTATTACACGTTATGGAATATTCCTTGTTGGTCCAAGCTACTGTCTCACAAGTTAGGCTACAGTAGCTGAATGGTGAACAACGTTCCTCCATATTGGGGCCACTGTGTTGTAGTGGTTAGATTACTCGCCTCCCACCTAGGCGAACCGGTTTCGATTCCTGGCGGGTTGCTCCCTTTTTTCGCATGTGGTAATCGCGCCTGACGATGACGCTGGTCAACGGGTTTTCTCGGGGCTCTCCCGTTCCCCCCACTCATGCATTCCAGCTCTGCTCCATACTCACCTCGTCTCACTCTCACCGGCTCTCAAGACCTCGGGGTTAAGAGCCTCCCAAACCTCTCCACTCCATTCCTCCATATTGCTGGCCAGTGAGATCATTTTTCTTTAGTGTGTAACTGGAGTTCGCAGTACGCGCCACAATTTCACCTCTGTATTCTTAAGTACTCTGTGACGTAACAACGGACGTTGAAAGGAGGCGTCACGTGTGGCCGACGCCGTAAAAATGAAGCATCTCATCTTGAGTTCGAGCCCGGTAATTCCACTCGCACAGCCTCTTGCCTCGCTCGTCGTGACCCCGAGAGGTTAGCGCGATGGCAATGGTTCGTGTCATAACTCGCCGCTAATGCGGGGGGCGCGGCCTGCCGAGCTTCAGAACGCACCCCGGCCCAGCAGTCACGACGATGACTGATGATGCGCACATGTTGGAGACGCCCTCACCCTCCGGCGCGTGAATGTGACCTCTTGAGCGGCAACCCCTGGAGGAGGTGGCATGGACGTCGTCATCTCCGCAGACAAGCGCCACGCCTGTTCCAACCCTCACACAGCTGCCCTTGTTCGGCACGCAAGTGTGTTTGCCCAGTCAGTCTCCGCCCGATAACAGCCCTGCCTCCGCGCGACCTGTCTGTCAAGTCTCAGTCCCTTCTCCCCCCCCCC
>NQII01000736.1:278761-311749 GCA_002778355.1 Clitarchus hookeri
CATAGTTCCAACGGCAGAGCACTCTCTTCTCTTTACAGAACAGATAGTTCCTTCAACAGAACAACTTCGGCAATATTTCGATTGTCCCGGCAACAAACATAACTGCAATACACTAACAGAACTGTATGTTGCTGGTACGGAAGAATGATTGCTGCCGCCCTGAAACCCGTTTACAAATCTTCTTCTGTTGTCACTTCTGTGATGATATTTTTCAGTGCGTCCGTCACAAAGAGTGCGTCGCAAGGCTTCTCCGAGATTGTTTGTTCTAACTTAAGGCTATCGTCTACCTGCAGTTATTAGGCACAGAAACGCGGGAGCCATAAGGACGACACTGCAACGCATATCAAACGCCCCATCACCGTTAAGGCTCGGTTTCCCCCCTTTCGCAGAAATTGTCCGTTTTCATGTCATAATTTCGGATTCAGAGTAATTACTGACAATGTACGATTATAGAAAACTTACATTTCTAAAACTTGTTTTTTATCTTTTTGCTTTATTTTAATTGCTTGTAATAAAAATCAGGAACATATTTATATTTTATCAATAAGTTTCTGCTGTTTTGCAGGCAGGAAATAAAAAAACAGTGAAAATTAGATACAAAAGTTTAAAACAACTAGTATATTGGAAATTTTCTATAGTCAAACATTTTTAATAATACCTCTGAAACTGAAATTATGACACGAAAACGAAGAACTTCTGCATAATAAGTGAAGTCGAGCCTTAAAGCGCAAGGCTCTGAACGGGCGTGCAGTGTTCTCGTCGTGCTGCGTGTACCTATAGGGCTTTAAACGGAGACCATAAAATTTTATCGGTGGAAAGTCTGCAGTCTACAAAAGATACGGTGCATTAAAAAAGCCGTTTTCAACTATGTCGGGGTGCTCTGAAATGGTGAGCGAGTGAAGATATTTTGGGCGGCTCTTAACATCGAGGTATTGAGAGCCAATGAGGGTGAAGCGAGGTGATAATGGAGCAGTACCGGAATGCAAGGGAGGGGGAAACGGGATATCCCCGAGAAAACCCACTGACCAGCGACATCGTCTGGCACGACTCCCACATGCGAAAATCCGGGGGTGACCCCGCCGGGAATCGAACCCGGTTCGCTTGGTGGCAGCTCTGAAATGGTGTTCTGCTGTGCGTGACGTCTAGAAATCACTGAGCAGCCCTCCTGCGATGTTTGTGTTCTTTTCGTAGATCAGCACATTGACGCACGCTTAATGGTGGAAGAACGCGTATTTCAACAACTCTGCCACGTAATTCAAGAATTCAAGGGCTGGGTAGGCGGGTGCTTATAATTATAGGCTATTCACGCCAAAGTGAGCACTTTTTAAAACCCTCTCTTTTCGAGTAATAGTCAATAAATATATTTTACTTAAGTCTTAGACGTTAACTTTCAAGTGCGGTGGAATATACACACTGTGTTTATTACTTACTTAGCAACATTTATTTAAAAATATGGTTAAAGGATAAGAAATGGCTTACAGGAAAAAGTAACTAGGGCCTCAAAAGTGCTCTCTATACCGTGAACAGCCTATACTCTGGAAGTAAATGCCAAGAAGAAACCAACGCAATGCATTTGCGCGCTGGCCATATTGTAATCAACTACTATTTCAACTACTATTTACAAAAATTGGTTTTTCTTGTTTTGTACTAAATGAAATATAACTGTTTGTTCCCAACATGTAATTCCTCTGGGTTGTCCTACAAACATACAAGTGTCAAAATATTTTGATTTCGCACAGGGTGTATTTAAAATTATAAATAAAAGCAACTTTTGGTGAAACTCCTGTGACCGGAATAAAAGTACTATTTTAGAGATTTTAGAGCTTTATTTTCAGATGATATACATGAAAATGAATGCTTACAAGGTATGAGGCATAACTTAACAGATATTTTGAAAAACACAATATTTCGTCCTTCCTGTTTTTGTTGCATCTGTAACCGTAATAAAGATTAGCTCGTTATTTATTATTTTTCAGGGAAAATAGTGACTGAAATCACTCGATTATGGTTTCAGGAATTCTGTAAAGTAGTTATGTATGTATAAATAAGATTTTGATTTTGATATTAAATTTTTAAGTATGTTATAAATTGTGGTTTTGTGGAAGAAAAGGCATTTTTACCCTAACTGCGCCACCAAAAATAAGTCAAATATTACTAGAATAAAATAAGTAAATAAAGAGAAGACGGCAAGGATTCCTCCACCTTAATTCAAGAGGAATGACTCAAGAGGAATGCAAGGCACTTATTGCCCGACCGTGGCTGGCGTACTAGAGTTAGACACACTCGGGGCCGCGGTGGTGTAGTGGTTAGACAAGACACCTCCCACCAAGGCATGCCGGGTTCGATTCCTGGTGCGGTCACCCCCGGGTTTTCGCATGTGGGAATCGTACCGGACGATGCCGCTGGTCGGTGGGTTTTAACGGGGATCTCCCGTTTCCCCAGCCCTTGCATTCTGGCGCTGCTCCATACTCACCTCGCTTCACCATCATCGGCTCTCAAGACCCCGATGTTAATAGCCGCCCAAATATCTTCACTCACTCATTAGACACACTCATAGCATACGCAGATAAGTATATGGATCACAGTAAATACAGACCCCATTTGCAGAACTGGTTGCCTGTAGTTAATGCAATTAAAAAAAAATAGCAAATCTTACTGCTTCATTACTACCGAAACAGCAATTTAATACATATTTTGATGTATTTTTTAACTTACTGCTTAATATCATATCATGTAATGCAATTATATTTCTAATTTTAAGTTATGATCGGCTTTGGAAAGAAAAAAATCATGAAACTTTGAAATCAACTCCATAAGTTCTTGTTGTATGTATAGAGTACGTCACTACCACTGCGTTAACAAAACAGAATAACGTCCAGTATTTTAAATAAATATTTTTTTGTATTTAAAAAAATTTTAATTAAATAGTTTGTTATTCTGGCAATGTCTTAAGTCTATAATAAACCTTCAAACAGTATATGAAAGCAGTCATCGTCAACATTAATTTAATCTGTCCTATTGTAAAGATATTTTAACAAATGCCACCTCCTGGATGTATTAAAAGGATGGAGGCATCCTTTCTAGCTTCATCAATTCATTTCTAGTGGTGAATATGAAGAGTGGGCGTCCTACAGTCTGAAACTCCAAAGTGATTGGTCAAATACTTAAGCTGGTATGGAGTCTGGCACAGAAAGCAAGACATGCCCTATTAATAGTAACAAACCTGGTATGGAATAAGGTCATACAAGACGACAATATCATGATGACTGCCGTAGTACCTGGTACAATAACTGCTACGGCAAAACTTGCACAAGCTTGTACTAAATCTGGAGCAGTGTAATATAATGGCTAATAATAGCAAAATAAAAGTATATCAAGTTCAGTGAGTAAAAATTCTGAACATCAAACTTTTAATAAGAAGTTAAAACATGGTATAAAGGGTTTTCAGTAACTTTTCTTTTAATCTGCAGGGACCTGCAAGATTCGCGTTATTATTTGTCATCGGGCTAAACTCCACAGTACCGCATATACTTGAGCTGGTGTCGTTTCTCCATTGGCTGCAGTATATATGTGACATCACTCCCTTTCTGACTGAACTGCATTTGATTGGGGCACACAATTGTGAATGAAATGTTCATTTATTGGAGCAGAGTTACCAAGGTCAGGACAAATAAAGAAAGTTCCAATGACAAACGTATTACAAAAGCACGTGTGTTTCAATTTTAACGTGTCCCCAAACAATAATCGGAATTTTTTAGGTCTATTGATATTACGCTCAGTGCTTAATAAATAACGTAGTGTATATGCACACACACAGATGCGCGCGCGCGCACACACACACATATATATATATAGATACACACACAGAAGAGCTAGAAAAACTAGTACACCTGCCAAATACCGTGTAGGGCCCCCCGAGCACTCAGAAGTGCCGCGAGACGACGTGGCATGGACTCGACTAATGTCTGAAGGTATACAGGAGGCAATTCACACCATGAATCCTGCCGGGCAGTCCACAAATCCAATATGCGCCAATTTGAGAAAGGGTTGCACGTCTGTCACGTTTAATGATTCTCGTCAGTCGCCGTTTGTCCCGTTCTTTCACGATCTTTTTCCGGCCTCAACGATGTCGAAGATGTGATGTTTTGCCGGATTCCCGATATTCACGGTACACTCGTGAAATGGTCATACGCGAACATCCTAATGTTATCGCTACCTCGGAGATGTCCTATCTCTCGTGCGCCGACTATAACACCACGTTCAAACTCACTTAAATCTTGATAACCTGCCATTGTAGCAGCAGTAACCGATCTAGCTGCCGACCGCATCGCGTTACTCTGATTGGTTCCATACCTCTGTTATTTGCATACGCACGCTTATACCAGTTTGTTTTTGGCTCTTCAGTGTGTATATATATAGTTATAATTAGAGTCTTAGGGTACTTGGGGACACGAAATAAAACATTAAAAGAGTAAAATTAAGAGAAAAAAATAGTGATAAATCTTACTACTTAAGTGGACACAGAAGTATAATGAAAGATGTTAGGAAATGAAATTAGTGTTCTACATGGAACTAACCCAGAGATTTACGCACACCTTAAACCAAAAGTGGCCCATCAAGGACCTGGCAGTGGTCCACCCAGCTTACTTGGGACAGTTGGCTAAATATCANCCAGAGATTTACGCACACCTTAAACCAAAAGTGGCCCATCAAGGACCTGGCAGTGGTCCACCCAGCTTACTTGGGACAGTTGGCTAAATATCAAACAAAAACGACTACACCAGTGTTAAGTAAAGATATATCAAGCAACAAAGGAAATATGTGTGTGAGAGAGAGACAGAGATTTGGGTGGTGCTTAAGGCTCCCGCGTACCTGCTGCTTGAACACCGTTGTTAATTTTTTTTTAAATATGCATTTTTTTTCCTACCAAACTATTAAACGTGCTTCCAATGTGCTGCTCTACGAGAAGAACANTTTTTTTTAAATATGCATTTTTTTTCCTACCAAACTATTAAACGTGCTTCCAATGTGCTGCTCTACGAGAAGAACACACACTTCAGACGAGAGTTGTTGAGTGCTTGGCTTTCGTGTTTGGCCTCTTTCTACCTGATCCACAATCGCTTTCGCTTCACCCTCCTCCTCCTCATTTATCCCTTCTCCTGATGCTTCCTAGTGCCAAAAATGATCCATGGATTAAGTGCAAAACACTGCAAATTATCTTTATTATACGCTCCTCGACACTAACCTGGACGCAGTTATCAGCGACACAATGCTCCACATCTGGCACGTGCACAATTTTAAATCTAAAATGGGTGAGCCGCGTTTTACACCTGTCAATCTTCCCTAGTTACTGGGGATGGGAAATTACCACGTCAAGGCCTGATTGTCAGTTTACAAATCAAATTCTGCAGCTTCTAATAAGCAGCAAATGTTTCTACCCCATACATGCTCGCTAAGGCCTTATTACTCGTACACACTATATTTTTCTTCAACATCTGCGAAGGCCCTACTAGCAAAAGTATTCGGCTCTAATTTGCCCACTTTTCCCGGTAACACTACCGCACCAATTTCCAAACGTGTATAATTTTATTCAGGGCACACATCTAAGTCTTTACCTATAAGATTATGTATTAGTATTTCAAATCAGTTTTCCCCTGTTTCAATTTTATCTCTAACATGATTCTTATTCTAAGTGTCTATCTACATCACAACACACACAACCATTTCCCGCAACAAATGTGCAATTCCCTCGAAAACGGCAAGATTTTTAGAGTTGCAGCACGACACATTTATTGTTAATTTGTATCCTGTGTTTAATATCTTGTTATAAAACACTGATAATGCTTTGTATGGCACATCTATTTACATAAACAGGGGTGCCAAACCGTATTTATTACACGATAAAGGTGTGAACTATTTACAATAACTTCATTTTTACTGAAAATATTGCCGACCTCCCGTGGCACAGTCGGTTTGTGCGCCGCCAGTCTGGGGTGCGAGAGGTTCTAGGTTAATTAGTATACACATTTTCGTTGTTCTATTTCAAGTTGTTTTCGTAATATCTCATGTAATATGCTTTTCGTCTTCTATTTTTCAGAAGTTCTACAGCCCTTCATATTTGAGACCTACTGTAGGTGTCCTATACAAAACTGTCAATTTTTTTTTGTGAGTGAGTCTTGTTACTAATTATAGCAGTCCTCTGTCGTATTGGGAGAGATGTAAAAGTAGGTGTCATGTTTTTAAACAGAAGTAATAAAGAGATTAATTAGTTCGCCGTAAAACTGGCGAAACATTGGCATTTTTAGCCACTAAATCCTCTACGCAGTTAGGTTCTGAAAATTATGCGAACATAGATTTATGCCTGACCAACAAAATTATTTTTAAAAAAATATACATTATTGTCACTTCGGCAGTTTTGTAGTGTCCTCAACGGCTCTCAATTCCTTTGCTANTATTTTTAAAAAAATATACATTATTGTCACTTCGGCAGTTTTGTAGTGTCCTCAACGGCTCTCAATTCCTTTGCTACGGCGAGTGAGCACGGAAGTCCCATTCCAACCCCGCACATCCCCGGCCACGGCCAATTAAAATTTGTCTTGGTCCGCTGTTGTTATCCTCTTCGACTCTGGGAGCAAGAGACAGCCTTCTCTTTATTCCTGACTACNAATTTGTCTTGGTCCGCTGTTGTTATCCTCTTCGACTCTGGGAGCAAGAGACAGCCTTCTCTTTATTCCTGACTACACAATAAGTAGGGACAGGTGTATTTCGCAAAAATGTTCATGGCCATGCTAAACTTCAATGCCTACGTCCACAACCCCAACTTACTTTGGTTATTGGCCGCGTGTCTACGTGAGGAGGCATGTTCTTATTTGACCGGGCCAATCGTAATAATGTACTCCGATACTGACANTTGGCCGCGTGTCTACGTGAGGAGGCATGTTCTTATTTGACCGGGCCAATCGTAATAATGTACTCCGATACTGACCGTCCATGATTCGCGGACAGACACTTGAGGCACGGGACATTTAAAATCATCCAACCACGAAAGTAGATATGAACAAAAGTGTCTTGAAATCTTTTCGCGAAAAACACCTGTCCCTAACAATAAGTAACTTTATTTAGTGTGTTGTGCTCGTAACAAGTTACGCCTCGGGCGAGGGTGCCGTTCTGTACCTAGACAGAACCTGCACAGGTACGTTTACATACATCCGTGTCTTAATAAATCTACGTGGCAATCAGCCGGAGGCCGTAAATAAGAACCAGAAATAAAAGTCCACAGTATACACATTTGGACCACCTCGTGTTTACAACTTTCTAATTGGCCCCTGGTACCAAACTGCTGGCCAGCGCTTTCTGCCGCGGGCAATTGCTGCAGGTCNTTGGCCGCGTGTCTACGTGAGGAGGCATGTTCTTATTTGACCGGGCCAATCGTAATAATGTACTCCGATACTGACAGTCCATGATTCGCGGACAGACACTTGAGGCACGGGACATTTAAAATCATCCAACCACGAAAGTGCATATGAACAAAAGTGTCTTGAAATCTTTTCACGAAAAACACCTGTCCCTAACAATAAGTAACTTTATTTAGTGTGTTGTGCTCGTAACAAGTTACGCCTCGGGCGAGGGCGCCGTTCTGTACCTAGACAGAACCTGTACAGGTACGTTTACATACATCCGTGTCTTAATAAATCTACGTGGCAATCAGCCGGAGGCCGTAAATAAGAACCAGAAATAAAAGTCCACAGTATACACATTTGGACCACCTCGGGTTTACAACTTTCTAATTGGCCCCTGGTACCAAACTGCTGGCCAGCGCTTTCTGCCGCGGGCAATTGCTGCAGGTCTGTATGTTTGAGGGGATAAGTGAAGATGCACATTTCATTATACTTGCAAGTGGGATAAGTGTTTAAATGGACAATTAATTCCAACATACGCCAGTGCAGTCACCCTAAGTAGCAAAATTCAGTTGACCCATTTGGGAAAAATCTGGTGTACATGAGCAACCCACGAACAGTTTCCATAATCAGTCAACCTCTGCAATGCACCCGCAGAAGCTTGTGGCCCACATGATGCCTCTTGACTGCTGTGCGGAGTTGGCTACATCTGGGCGGCTGTTCAGACAACTCCCGCGTAGCGAAATACAATCTGCCCACAAGCGGTCTAATTCTGCATAGGTAACTGTACTCCATCAGTGGGCCATGAGTGGCAGCAATGGCTCACTGGCTTACTGCTTCTGGCCTTCCGTGAGTTAACCAAATGTCGTCAGCCAACTGTTGGCAAGCCACTTGTAGCTCAGCTATTGGTCACTTGTAGCCCAGCTTTTTGCAACATACAACCCAGCTATTGGCCACTTGTGGCCCACTTAAAAACAGCTTGTCTCTCTTTTCTAAATCAAAAAATTATTCCGTTTTGCTTAAATAATAATTATTTATTTCCCATTTTCATATATGTTAACATTGGTATTATTTCACGGTTGGTAAATGTCTTTGAAGAACATGGAACCGAACTCATAACCTTTGAGTTAATTAGCCTGTAATGCTACCTACTACTCTACCATGTAGTCACGTAGAACCTTGCTAAGCAAATTTAAATACTTTTCACACATAAAAGTTGCATCATTAACTTTACTGCAGATTAAATTTATATTAGTATCCCAAATCAATACTGCGTTTGTTTGCTTTGTTTAAAATACTAATATTTCAGTTTCTGGCTGCTTTCATGTGGCATTTAAAAAGCAATTTCTTTTTCCGCATATTTTTAGTTTAGAAACTATTTTTTCATATTACTAGTAATGTCACGTGATTATTTTACTTCACATATACACGAAATAAAAAAAAAAAGAGAACTCTCGTACACTGGTTGCTATTTTACAACAACGTACGGTTGGAACGCCATAAATGGTTCATAAACGCGGTGCTAATATTTTCCCAGTAGTATGTAACAGTTAGCATTTTGTCTACCATCTGCTTGTGGAGCTTCAGTTGAATTCTAGCAATCATTGTTTGAGCATTGGCCCACATTACTTTATAAAGTAGATAAATACACTTTTATTGATATGACCTGATTGCNCAATCATTGTTTGAGCATTGGCCCACATTACTTTATAAAGTAGATAAATACACTTTTATTGATATGACCTGATTGCCAACCGTATAAGAAATGCTGAGTCATAAAAGCGAAAGTTTGCTACCACTGCCGACAGTTGGCCAACTCTTAACTGCTTGCTGTTTCTTATTTAAGACATAGTATATAAGTATACAGAGGTAAAATAGCCACCTATTCCGTGAGTTTCAGCCGCACATGTCAGTAAAATGGCGTCACTGGCCAGCAACATGTTGGCAAGCCGTTCGCCAATCAGCGCCTGGTAACATTTTTGCCAGCTGCCTCCCAGAGAGTAGGAAACCTTCCGCAGCACGCAGTGGCCAATCAGACACGAGGCCAGTTTCCATAGCTTTGAGCAGCCAATCAGACAATGGTTAAATCCCCATCACAGTAACTGCCGTGCCATTTTGTACTCATATATTCTGTAGCACGACTATGTCGCCAAGGAAAACAATGTGTACGACATGAAAAACATACGCGAAAATAAACCAAGTCTAGCTGTTCTCAGCAGATATTAAAAACATAAAAACAATCCCACAAGGAATTCGGTCAAGAGTTCTGCCGAACCAGACGGAACAAAACAAGACGAAACACAAACGAAACATAAAAAAAGACAAGACAAAGCGCAAATATCTTTAAACGACCCAGCAAAGACAACACGGAAGAACACGCGAAATTTTCTTGGCGAACACGTCAGCGGCGTTTCGGCAACTTTATCCGTTTCCATCTTCAGACAAACTGAATGAAGACCGTAAAATAAACGTAAATGTAACTAGGTAGCATTTACGGCGTTGCCAGAGTTCCTGACACGCAGTGGTACGCACCTCTGTGCCCTAGAGGTAGAATGCCTTTACAGCTGCATACGAAGAGTGTAACTTAAAGGTGTCGAACCCCAAAAAAAAAAAAAAATTATATTTGTACCAAACATTATTCAACTCGTACGCATTGTAAATTATGACATTTCCTCGAATAAAAAAAATGTATACTTTATATTTTTTGAAGAACATGATGTCAAGTTTTTTTTGCAGCCGTAATAACAAAACTAAGTTGAACAGATGGAAAAATTTACAAAGTAAACTAATCCCATGGACTACTGTGTAAGACACGTATATATGAAAACAATGTTAAATATAAGAAAATTGTGCATACTTTTAACATTTTTTTTAATGTATTAACTGTTATTTGGTGATTTCATGTATGTGAAGCGGTATCCCACGGCGCGAAGTTCCTGGCCCGAGGGCCTCATCTCCATNAAAAAAAAAAAAAAAAAAAAAAATTATATTTGTACCAAACATTATTCAACTCGTACGCATTGTAAATTATGACATTTCCTCGAATAAAAAAAATTTATACTTTATATTTTTTGAAGAACATGATGTCAAGTTTTTTTGCAGCCGTAATAACAAAACTAAGTTGAACAGATGGAAAAATTTACAAAGTAAACTAATCCCATGGACTACTGTGTAAGACACGTATATATGAAAACAATGTTAAATATAAGAAAATTGTGCATACTTTTAACATTTTTTTTTTATGTATTAAGTGTTATTTGGTGATTTCATGTATGTGAAGCGGTATCCCACGGCGCGAAGTTCCTGGCCCGAGGGCCTCATCTCCATACCTGAGAGTTTGGATGCCTTTACAGCTGTGTGTGTGTGTGCCAACGGCTATGCCGCGGTCCCTGGCGGTCACCCAGCAAAATACTGATCGCACTCGACGCTGTTAAACCACGGCGATCAGAAGGCCGCCGTGTTCCCGCGCGGACTGGCTGTCGGGATATGAAAACTGTTTGATTTTGGTGGTCCAGAAGGGGAGCACCCTAAATGCAAGGAGTTAGGTATTAATGGAAGGATAAGGGTAGTTACGTGCAAGGCCTGCAGCCTACACGCTCCAACAACTAATGCATGCAGGCTCAGGCTATTAAGGAACGTGGATCGTTTGGGCTACTGTGAGGTTTAGAAAAATTGGAAAAATTAGCGCGTTTTTGTAGAAACTTGCCTCTCCTTAGAACGCAGCCAGCAATGACGGTTGAGCATTTCTCTGACTGGCAGTGTATCTAAGACAGAATTGCTTGAGGGGTTCCAATGAACTTGGCCTGTTATAGTCATGTTCATGAACTAAAGCATAAAGCAACAGTACGTGGGGGATAAGCTGGCCTTAGTATGCTTATTTGGTAGGTACCAGGACAATGGCTGCTGGCTGTGAGTTTGTGGATTAGTCCGCCATCTTGGATTTTGTATGACGTCACGACGGCCATCTTGGCAGTGACCTTGTCCTTGACCTCTGGCAACGTTACAACAACTATTTTGGTCCAAAATTTTCCTAAATTCCCCAAAATTTCCTTTTTCCAATTGAAATTTCGCTTTTTACTCTTGACATTTTTTTTATTTTTCCCTCTTAATTGGCAGAAATTTCCTGTACATTAATTTTTACCTATTTTGCAATTCCATATATATTGACAGCTCTTATAAAACATCGCATTTGATGCTGAGGTGCCAAATTTAGAGCGAAAAAACCTAAAAAATCACTTGATGCTAAAAACCGCCTAAAATCCCTTAAAGCCTGTCAAATTTAGACGCCTGGTGTAAGAACCATCCGCCATCTTGGATTATAGTATAATATCACAACCATCGACTATGCAAAACAATTTTATAAATAAAACTGATGTATTTAAATTACTATTGTTATTTAACTTTTAAAATAAGTGTATTGAGCGACGTACCTATTGATTCGCATTTTCAAGGAGAATTCGATTATAACATCACAACCATCAACTATACAAAGCATAATGTTATAAATAAAAGTAATGTATTAAAATTAATAAATTGTTATTTAAATTTTTAAATAGGAGTATTGAGCTACATGTCTATGGCTTGGTTTTTTCAAGGAGAATTTGGTTACATCATCACAGCCATTGAGTACACAAAGGATAATTTAATGAATATAGGTTGTCTATTTAAATTTTTATATTGTTGTTTAACTTTTTAAATTAGCGTGAATATCGACATGTCTATGGATTCTTATTTCAAGGAGAATACGATTATGACATCATAACTAGCAGTTACATACCTACGACCATCCCCATATTGTATATACATATGCATTAACGATTTTTAAAATGTAATTATAGCCGTATGGCATTTTCATAGTTCGAAAACGTCGTTCAATGCTAATTCAGTAACGTGCACCATCTACTCACTACACGGTTTGATTCCTGGCGATCTCACCCAANAACGTCGTTCAATGCTAATTCAGTAACGTGCACCATCTACTCACTACACGGTTTGATTCCTGGCGATCTCACCCAGATTTTATAGCACACTTTGGTATACCGACTCAAACCTCTCACACCTCTCACATATATCATATCAGATTTTTATAGGCATAAATAAGCATTATGATTATTTAAAAAAGTATTTATAGTAAGTAGCATATTCTCGAACCGCAACTTTTCGTGAATAATCTGTACTTCGCGTCATAACTTCCGGTAACTTACGTGTTTCGCGATAACACATTGGATTTTATAAGCACATGTNAACGTCGTTCAATGCTAATTCAGTAACGTGCACCATCTACTCACTACACGGTTTGATTCCTGGCGATCTCACCCAAATTTTATAGCACACTTTGGTATACCGACTCAAACCTCTCACACCTCTCACATATATCATATCAGATTTTTATAGGCATAAATAAGCATTATGATTATTTTAAAAAGTATTTATGGTAAGTAGCATATTCTCGAACCGCAACTTTTCGTGAGTAATCTGTACTTCGCGTCATAACTTCCGGTAACTTACGTGTTTCGCGATAACACATTGGATTTTATAAGCACATGTNTAATCTGTACTTCGCGTCATAACTTCCGGTAACTTACGTGTTTCGCGATAACACATTGGATTTTATAAGCACATGTATTTAAGATTTTATTTCAAAGTAAAGAGGCAAGCAGCATATAGCTGGATTCGTCTCGCCAAAACTAATTCGAAGCATATGCATAAATTCCTTACAGTAACATATAATGTCACAACTATAGCAAGAAGTATATTTGAGGTCATTAAACATTGCATATTAAATACACATAAAATGATAGTCATGAGCACCTAATCATGTCAGGTGAACACGAATCGAATTCGGCAGCCAGCATCTCGGACGACCTTGTACACAACGATGTAATAGTCAAACTGCAATAAAAANACACGAATCGAATTCGGCAGCCAGCATCTCGGACGACCTTGTACACAACGATGTAATAGTCAAACTGCAATAAAAAAATTTTGATTTTATTTATAATAACTTGTAGAAAATGTGAATAGTCTGGGTGTTCTTTTAAAAAGGGGTAAAATTCCTAGCAAATTGTCAAAGGAAGTACAGGATGAGTATAAAAGAATACCCCAACTTTTAAGGTCTATAACATTAAAACCAAACAACCTACAACCTTGATTGACCAATCAAATGAACCGTGGAACCGTGAAGTTTGTTTACCATACATTCATAAATGTTTAATGTGACCGCCATGAGCGGCCCGAACGACATCTACGCGATAGTCAAACTCGTTCCACGCTCTTGTCAGCGTGTCCGGTGTTACGGTTTGGATGGCGTTCGTAACTCTCAGGTTGAGGTGGTGAGGGGGAAGCGAGCTCGCATTCGACACGTCAATGTTAAGGGGACGGTCTGTGTTTCCTTTATGTGCCCAGAACGAGGTGGGCGATGCATTCATGTCTAAGCTGGTTTTTAGCGGTGAAGCGACGTCCCATACAAATGGTAAGGTTAACCAGCACAACGTGCGGATATAGNCTGTGTTTCCTTTATGTGCCCAGAACGAGGTGGGCGATGCATTCATGTCTAAGCTGGTTTTTAGCGGTGAAGCGACGTCCCATACAAATGGTAAGGTTAACCAGCACAACGTTCGGATATAGGGTCAGGAGCCTCCACATGAAACCACCGAACACGAGAGCGCTTCCCCCAAAGTGAACGTGTTTTGCGCTGTATCCAAAGGCACTGTTTTTGACCCTTTTTTCACGAGCCCACTGTTACTGGAATCCCTTATTTGGACATGCTTACAGAGTGGTTGTTTCCTCAGTTAGAAGAGATGGCTGGGGACATAATTTTACAGCAGGATGGTGCGCCACCCTAATGGCACCTAGATGTACGCGGATACCGAACGAGACGTTGCCGCAACGCTGGATTGGTCGAGGAGCAGCTGGTGACGAGGCTCTTCATCACTGACCCCCAAGAAGCCCGGATCTTACCCCTTGCGATTTTTTTCCATGGGGGTACATAAAGGATCAAGTGTTTCGTCCCCCATTGCCGGCTAGCATTGACGACCTCAAAACGAGAATTACGGACGCCATCCAAACCGTAACACAGCATGCTGACAATAGTGTGGAACGAGTTTGATTATCGCGTAGATGTCGTTCGGACCGCTCGTGGTGGTCACATTGAACATTTATGAATGTATGGTAAACAAACTTCACGTTTCCGCGGTTCATTTGATTGGTCAATCAAGGTTGTAGGTTGTTTGGTTTTGATATTATAGACCTTCAAATTTGGCGTATTCTTTTATACTCTCTCTGTACAGTTTTCGAGAGAATACCAAATAACAGCTGTAAGTACCAGGTAATTAGACATAATTGACGCATTTATTATTCACTGCGTTACAAACCCGTATATAAAAATAAAGAGCTCGTCCTGTTCATTACAGCTACGGCAATGCCGGCGCTGATATAGCGCACCCATACGCATTATTAATAGAACCCCGAGTATTGCGCGAATTCATTCGTTGGTGAGGTAAACTTCAAACACTTCTTATTTCCTTGTTACACGCCTCGTTTAACTGCGAGCCATTTATAAGCAGGAAGCAGTAGTGCGAGTAAGCTTTGAACAGTCCTGTACAAAGGCCTCACTTGATCGCAGCAACCAATAAGCAAACGACAGTGTCTCGAGTGTATAAAGGATTGTGAAGCCTAGCCGACTGCCACATCGATCCGCGAAATACTCGGGCTCTAATTATTTATGAAGTCTTACTGAAATTATTAATTAGTTTTAGGTATGCATAAAAGATGAGAAATTATGCCAAGTGAAATATGTATGTAACCAAAGCAAGCATCAAATACGAAGTAGTGTACACCTCGCCAGGAGTCACGTTATNGCCAAGTGAAATATGTATGTAACCAAAGCAAGCATCAAATACGAAGTAGTGTACACCTCGCCAGGAGTCACGTTATAAGCACTGTATGCCTACAGCTAACGTGGGTAGCGTTGGTCAGCAATCAGCCACCGTTGGGGTTAGGCGCACGAAACTTGAAACATACCATTTCAGTGCAGGCCTGGGCATGGTGATAATGACCAACTTCACTCCGACTAATAACATTAGTATAGTTAGCAGCCTTTTTCGAACCATTTTAAATAAAGTTGCCATATTCGGATTGCAGGTAATACTTACAACTCCGAATAAGTTGTACGTATGGAAAACCTTTATCAAAAAATTTTCCGCAGCCCA
This sequence comes from Clitarchus hookeri, assembly GCA_002778355.1. Classification (NCBI taxonomy): domain Eukaryota; kingdom Metazoa; phylum Arthropoda; class Insecta; order Phasmatodea; family Phasmatidae; genus Clitarchus; species Clitarchus hookeri. The sequence continues at coordinate 294,369 of NQII01000736.1, forward strand.
AGACTTTGACATCTGAATTCACCAGATTTATGTGCCAACAAAACATAAATATTTTTATTATTATTTATTATAACTTGAATAAATTTTATAATAAAAATGTTTAGATAAAATATGACAGAATTGAAAATAAACCATTTCCGATAACAGGTTGGCAAAGACCTCCAGGGAAAATATTTATGATAAGAGATTATAAAGTATACGGTATATGATTGATTACATACATTTTAATCTTATTCAAGTATTTTCAATGGCATCGTCTTCTATCGGAATAAACGATAACAGCAGAATAAATTTTTTTTTATTGTTATGATGGTAAGTTTTGTATCTTTCTGATTAAATATATTGTGTTCAATTAAACTAATGTAATTTTAAAAAACAATTAGGAATGATAAATGATAATTTTCCACAATTACAAGACGATTTGTAATCTGGTTCTATATACTCGTATATAAATGGTNGCCAAGTGAAATATGTATGTAACCAAAGCAAGCATCAAATACGAAGTAGTGTACACCTCGCCAGGAGTCACGTTAAAGCACTGTATGCCTACAGCTAACGTGGGCAGCGTTGGTCAGCAATCAGCCACCGTTGGGGTTAGGCGCACGAAACTTGAAACATACCATTTCAGTGCAGGCCTGGGCATGGTGATAATGACCAACTTCACTCCGACTAATAACATTAGTATAGTTAGCAGCCTTTTTCGAACCATTTAAATAAAGTTGCCATATTCGGATTGCAGGTAATACTTACAACTCCGAATAAGTTGTACGTATGGAAAACCTTTATCAAAAAATTTTCCGCAGCCCAAGACTTTGACATCTGAATTCACCAGATTTATGTGCCAACAAAACATAAATATTTTTATTATTATTTATTATAACTTGAATAAATTTTATAATAAAAATGTTTAGATAAAATATGACAGAATTGAAAATAAACCATTTCCGATAACAGGTTGGCAAAGACCTCCAGGGAAAATATTTATGATAAGAGATTATAAAGTATACGGTATATGATTGATTACATACATTTTAATCTTATTCAAGTATTTTCAATGGCATCGTCTTCTATCGGAATAAACGATAACAGCAGAATAAATTTTTTTTTATTGTTATGATGGTAAGTTTTGTATCTTTCTGATTAAATATATTGTGTTCAATTAAACGAATGTAATTTTAAAAAACAATCAGGAATGATAAATGATAATTTTCCACAATTACAAGACGATTTGTAATCTGGTTCTATATACTCGTATATAAATGGTNAGGAATGATAAATGATAATTTTCCACAATTACAAGACGATTTGTAATCTGGTTCTATATACTCGTATATAAATGGTTTGTTATATATTTTTTGGAAAATTGCATAGTTTTAAAATATATCTAAATAATTTACTAATCAATTAATTAGAGCTGATAAAAATAATATATATTTTTTTGGAATTAAATGCATACATTTAATAAGATTACTAATTCAATGAAAAACATAATGGCTTAGAAAATGTAAATTAATTACTTACATTCAAATTTTCTAAGTAGGTCTTGGTTTAGAAAAAAAACATTTTGATAATTTCATTTTAAAAATATTTTAGTATTATAAATATATTTTAGCACTAACCATTTTTAAAAATTAATTCAAAATTTAAAAAAAATGTTAATTGTGGTGTTGAATTTCAAAAAATCATATTTGAAAACGTAAATATTAAAATTTAAAAAAAAAATTGTTGTGGTACCTCCTTGATTAATTAAAAAATTACGTTCGCAACCTAAATTTTAAAATGTATATAGGAGTTACCCTCTTTAATTATTTTAATTGAGCGATTTATACTAACATGACGCTAAAATTTATAATTTAATTTTTAATTAGTTTTCAATTAATTATTTTTCAATTGATAAGCTTATTAAATAAGGTTTTTAATGAGATGTAAAATGGTCTGTGCTGCACCATATCTATACTACTAACGCGCGCTTGTACAAGTGCGGGTCACAGGTGCCACCCGGGTGTCGTCGCTGCAAGTGGGCCGGCACGACGTACTGTAATGGTAACGCCGAAGATGGGGCCTGATGTGCAGCTGGGGCGTCCTACACAGCCGATCACAGCTGCCCTCACCTACCCCTGCACTCTGCAGATAAGACGTGCCTCCCGTCACAGAGACTCGTCTGTTGCGGAGCCAGCCAGCTACGACGACAAGCCTTCGCCGCAGCCTGCCAACAGACCCGCCACACCAACTTTCATATCTACTCGATTTTTAAACATTCCCGTGGTTAAGGGGCCTCGCCAGTAAAAAATATTTTGAACGTCCCAAGGTCACGCCCGGCCGTGAGGAAGCATTGCGAAGGCGGTGGAAAACAGCGCAAACAAGCTTCGCACGTGTTCTGTTTCCTGGGAATTTCAGGTGGTGACTACAAGTTTTTCATTCAGCAATCCGATCAGGAAAAATACAGCATTGACGCTATAATTTAAAACACTGTTTTACATAAGGAAAAATATCCTAAACAGAGGGCTGCTTACAGCGATCTTGCCTGATTTTGACGCTTTTCTACTATCATAATTTATGTTTCTGAAACGAGATTTATGAATTGGCGCCAAACATAAACTTTTATTTCTATCCTGTAAAAATCTTTACACTGAAATATTTCATAGTTTTTTTTAAAACTCGAATAGAAACGGAAACTGGTATTCGGACGTGAATGACTGCACGCCAGTTCACTTACTTGCAGGTACAGACGATGAAGCGGTTATTGCACGTGCCTGGGTCGCACTTAGCTCCGCCACATTGTGGATAAGTATACAAAGGTGAAACAGCCGCTTGTTTCACGAACTCCAGTCCCACACTCCCGCAAAATGGCNACATTGTGGATAAGTATACAAAGGTGAAACAGCCGCTTGTTTCACGAACTCCAGTCCCACACTCCCGCAAAATGGTGTCACTGACCACCAACATTTCGGAATGCCATCAGCTAATTAGCGCCAGGTAACTTCCTTGCCAGTCAGCAGTTCAGCCAATGGGGATCCTTTCGCAGCAAGCAAAAGCAAATCAGAAACAAGGCCCATTTCAAGAGCTTTGCACTGCCAATCGGAGAAATGGTGCGCCAAAATCAAAGGAGCCGCCACGGTGTTTCGCCAGCCAATCGCCGGAGTAACTTAACTCTGATAGGCCCATTCCAATAGAGAATGTATACTCACACATACACCCGGCCAATAGCCGAAGGATACCTGCTTGTATGTACGTAGAATGTTGATGCCTATCCTGCGCANCTCACACATACACCCGGCCAATAGCCGAAGGATACCTGCTTGTATGTACGTAGAATGTTGATGCCTATCCTGCGCACAAATATTTTCGCAAAAACCAGGTGACCCTATTTATCATGTAACCTGACTTCTGATCCTGTTCAACGAATAATAATTTTTCTCACTCCTATCTCGTGCCCTCCAGAAAAAAATATAGAAGTCAGCGCCTGTAACCTCAAAGCACTTGTTGGGGCCGCGGTGGCTCAGCGGTAAGCCTGCTCGCCTCCCACCAAGGCGAACCGGGTTCTATCCCCGGCCGGGTCACTCCCGGATTTTTGCAATTGGGAATTGTGCCAGACGATGCCGCTGGTCGGCGAGTTTTCTCGGGGATCTCCAATTTCCCCCACCCTTGCAATCCGGCGCTGCTCCATATTCACATCAATCACCCTCATCGGCTCTCAAGACCTCGCTGTTAAGAGCCGCCCAAATCTCTTCACTCACTTCACTCACTCAAAGCACTTGTTTCATGAAAAGTTTTCTAATCGCATATCCTATCCACGTCATTTATGATATTCGTACTAGCATAAAAGCCGTACAATGTTGGGGCACGCAGACAAGTTATGCGCAGCTAGCGTGATCACTCTACGGACAGAAAGGCGTGGACACAGGTGTGGCCGCTGTGTAAGCGTTGCCGGCGGGTAGTGTTCGCGCTTAAAGTGACGATGATGCTGGCTTCTGTTCGGGAGAGGAAGGGACTCTGGACCACGCCCAGCCAGCTACGTCAGTGCTGAGTGCGAGCGGACTTGAGTTCGACACCCTCTCCTCACCACCGGGTCGGATTTGTGCTGCATCAGGAGGAGGACTGTCATCTGGATGTGAGAACGTCGGCACACTGAGATCTATTTTGTAACTCTAAATGCCATGGTTATAGTTAGGGGCAGTGATATTTCGCGAAAAGATTTCTAGACAAGATACAGTCTAAAGTNACTCTAAATGCCATGGTTATAGTTAGGGGCAGTGATATTTCGCGAAAAGATTTCTAGACAAGATACAGTCTAAAGCACTGTAGGGTCGTCAAGCTTCTTTGATTGGCTTAAAAATGTTCTGGCCCGTGTTAACCGTTTGCGCACGAATAACGAAGGTTCAGTGTCGGAGTAACTTAGTCGTGAGTGGCTTGGTCAAAGACGGACACGGCACTAGCAGCCAATAGTGGTATAACAACATCTGAGGTGTGCATATAGTATTGAAGTCTACTGTGTGCTCCGATTTTTACGCGAAAAGTCACTGNACTCTAAATGCCATGGTTATAGTTAGGGGCAGTGATATTTCGCGAAAAGATTTCTAGACAAGATACAGTCTAAAGTACTGTAGGGTCGTCAAGCTTCTTTGATTGGCTTAAAATTGTTCTGGCCCGTGTTAACCGTTTGCGCACGAATAACGAAGGTTCAGTGTCGGAGTAACTTAGTCGTGAGTGGCTTGGTCAAAGACGGACACGGCACTAGCAGCCAATAGTGGTATAACAACATCTGAGGTGTGCATATAGCATTGAAGTCTACTGTGTGCTCCGATTTTTACGCGAAAAGTCACTGGCCCTAGTTATAGTTAGTTGATTTGTATTCGNATTGAAGTCTACTGTGTGCTCCGATTTTTACGCGAAAAGTCACTGGCCCTAGTTATAGTTAGTTGATTTGTATTCGAGTTGGAGTTTACCATTTTACTTAAAATGGTACTAACTTGTTTTTAACAATAATGCGTGGTAGATAAGCTTGACACATTGAGAACTATGCACGAGTCTAGGTTTTTCTACCCTTGAAGACAAAACTCACGCGGATATGCTTCCACAGCTTCGCTAGTTTTTGTGATAAGCCAATATGAACACTACAAAACTCCAGTTGCAATTTTTGTGAGCAAAAAGGTGATTGGGTTTTAGTTACCAAAATGAACACGATGGACTGTACATCGTATAACACATGGCAACTCGCTGTAATTGGGACACGGTCAGTTCTCCTACTTGGCTGACAGTTAGCCAATAATGGGTCTTGTAAGTATGGTAGGCATGCGGGGTGTAATACGGACCAATAGGACGCTGACCATTTACTTCCAGCTCGTAGTTACTGCCAGTAAATACGTTCAGACCTCAAATGGTTAAATTCTCGCNGGACGCTGACCATTTACTTCCAGCTCGTAGTTACTGCCAGTAAATACGTTCAGACCTCAAATGGTTAAATTCTCGTAGACAGCGAGGTCATTAGAGGCGGAGCGGTGAAGGAATCGACCACGCCCTGTAGTGTGGAACCATCCCAGAATTCATCTGGAGCGATTTAGGAAAACCATGTAAAACCGAATTAGGNAGGTCATTAGAGGCGGAGCGGTGAAGGAATCGACCACGCCCTGTAGTGTGGAACCATCCCAGAATTCATCTGGAGCGATTTAGGAAAACCATGTAAAACCGAATTATGGATGGCTGGAACTGTAATCGAACCCGTGGACTCCCGAATGCGTGGCCCGTCGTTGTGCCACCGCACCACCTCGTTCGGAACAATATTGTATGGATAGCTGACAAACTAGACAATATGTTGCATACAAAATTATAAAGTCGTACTTACCCTTGTCTACATATGAATACACAGGGCCTGTTAAGACATGTGTTTTCGTGTGGTGTGCATTGTAGACAAACTTTAAAAAAATTTTCTAGCCCATTCTTTAAGGACGCCATCTTGTCCACCATATTGACTAAACAGACAAGTGAGCAAAACAAACTCTCGGTTTGAGGTGGTGAGGCGGTAAAGAGCTCGCATTCGACACGTCAATGTGAAGGGGACGGTTTGATGTATGAATGAAAACAGTGAGAAGATGTGTGTGTTGGTAATGCCTAGTAAGAGGTAGTTCTCATGCAAAATATTATTACTCGTGAGTGCGCATGAATGTAGTGCGTTGTCCTTTTGGTGTAAATTCATCGACTTGGTTAGTTTGCACGAGGCGGAGGAATAGCCTGAAATTAGAAATTTAGCAGGTCTTCAGAAAAGTTTGTAGTAACAGTGAATTGACTATACTTACCTATTCTGTGTTTTCGTCATGGCATTGCCATGGCAGCCGCCGTCGGAGTTTCGTGTTGCCTACCTGCCCCTGTGACTCATTAAGGCCAGACACTGCCATCACATCAGTTTCAAAAGTTATTCATCATTCTTGATTTCGGAATTTCTCACGCAAAGTTTCTATTCTGTTCTTNTTTAGCAGGTCTTCAGAAAAGTTTGTAGTAACAGTGAATTGACTATACTTACCTATTCTGTGTTTTCGTCATGGCAGCCGCCGTCGGAGTTTCGTGTTGCCTACCTGCCCCTGTGACTCATTAAGGCCAGACACTGCCATCACATCAGTTTCAAAAGTTATTCATCATTCTTGATTTCGGAATTTCTCACGCAAAGTTTCTATTCTGTTCTTTATACTGCGTCATCGCCATTTTTATGTTTATTGATAAATCTACCGTAAAGCCTCGCCCACCTCGTTTACTGGTACACGTTCGTATAGTTTACTAGCCGAGAGCATGATAGCAAGTTAACAGTCTTGTCAGCAAATGTTTTTAAGAATGTAAAGGTTTCGCTATTTGTCACTCTCATCAATTTACATTCTGTACTGTTACTATACAAAAAAATGTATTCGTCCAAAAATTGTATATTAAATACGTTGTCAAATATACGATTTAATTTCTCCATGAAAGAACAATGTAAACATTTCATAATAAAATGAAATATTTCGTTAAAATAAACTTATTTTATATATTAAGTACTTACAATTAATTTAAATGTTAAAAATAATTAATTAATATAAATAATTTGTTGAACAAATTTTAAGTGTATTCCACTTTTTCATGCTTTTAAAACTATTTATTATAAAAAAACCTGGTCAAGCACGGCAATTAGAATAAGTTCTCCACTATTACATTATAATTATCTGTACTACATATTACGAAAATTGGTAGTACGGTTAGTTTACATCAATACAAGGAAGTTGATACCTGCCTAATGCTATGGTTTATACGTAGGTATGGAATCTGCTCTCTGCGTAAGGCACCAGCAATTGATGCTAGCCCTCAGTGTTAGGGCGTAGGAATACGTCGACACTATTGTCCCTAGGTCCAATTTACCAAATAAATTCACCTTGTTTTCAAGTTACCATAAGTAATTTTTATTTATGCTTAACAGGGTCACTTCTACAGGAACACCCGAGANCCCCTTTTGCTACGTAGGCTACGTAAGGCTTGACGCGGAGATTTGCTCCGTACAGTGTACTTTCTCACTCAAAAATCTAACAAAATGCACTTTAACTACAGTTAGAATAATATAGATATAAAATAATTTAATTTCAATAGTCCAAACTGTACACACACACACACATATATATATCGTACACGTTAAATCGTATCTTCTGGATAAGGTGAGTTGTATGTGTAGAAGTTTTTGTTATTTAATTTTTCTGCATTAACTCTTATTAGGAATTGTAATTATGTAATTTAAATCAAAACTACTACTACCTCAATCAAATTATTCACTAGACTTTAAAAAGTGTTGCACCGGAGACGTAGTTGCAGTATTCCTACCGCGGATTTGATTTTCATAGAGGGGGAGGGGTGGCCTGGAAAAGTGCGTGTATTGGACTCAGAATTAGCATTCTGGAGCTTATAGGTTAGTTCCTTAATGCTTTCCNGTGGCCTGGAAAAGTGCGTGTATTGGACTCAGAATTAGCATTCTGGAGCTTATAGGTTAGTTCCTTAATGCTTTCCATTTCAGTGCCCAGTCTTTATATATTATAATTAATGGCTGTATGAAATAAACGTGTATGGTTATTACAAATTCCGAAAAACCATTGGAAAACTACTGTAGTTTCATTTTGTANTGGATAAGGTGAGTTGTATGTGTAGAAGTTTTTGTTATTTAATTTTTCTGCATTAACTCTTATTAGGAATTGTAATGATGTAATTTAAATCAAAACTACTACTACCTCAATCAAATTATTCACTAGACTTTAAAAAGTGTTGCACCGGAGACGTAGTTGCAGTATTCCTACCGCGGATTTGATTTTCATAGAGGGGGAGGTGTGGCCTGGAAAAGTGCGTGTATTGGACTCAGAATTAGCATTCTGGAGCTTATAGGTTAGTTCCTTAATGCTTTCCATTTCAGTGCCCAGTCTTTATATATTATAATTAATGGCTGTATGAAATAAACGTGTATGGTTATTACAAATTCCGAAAAACCATTGGAAAACTACTGTAGTTTCATTTTGTAGTTGGGGCCGCGGTAGAGTAGGGGTCAGACTGCTCGCCTCCAACCTACAGGCGAACTGGGTTCAATTCCCGGCGAGGTCGCTCCCGTATTTTCGTATGCGGGAATAGTGCTGGAAGAATCCGCTGGTCAGCGGGTTTTCTCGGGGATCTCCCAGTTTCCCCACCCTTGCATTCCGGCGCTATTCCATACTCAGCTCACTTCACCCTCATCGGCTCTCAAGACTTCGATGTTTAGAAACGCCCAAATCTCTCCACTCCACTCATTATGTAGTTGTGTAGCACATGCACAGATTACCAGTGTGTCGATTGCGTCAAATCTACCTAGTGGTTCATTCTGTTGGGCCACTGATAACAACCGTATCTCATATACATTGCCATGTGCTGCGTACAGCATTTCTTCGCGATACACTAAAACAGAAAAAAAAAATCTTTAAAAAAAATCTTGTTTTCGAAATTTTAATTTACTGTGCAAGTGTCTGTGATTTGGCCGCCTAGGAGTTGTAAGATGGGCAGAATCAGATTAGCACCCGTTTCTTGCCTTTTTGTTAGTGTCTGTAATTAATAAACAATCGCAAGCCTATGCTGTCAAACTGTAAGTCAGCATAACACTGAGTTTCTTTTGACTTGGTTGTGTTTCGTTAGTTACACTGTATTTTAAAATACGGCTCCCATTTCGCGTTGTCCCACATGCAGTGAGATAAAATTTGAAGTCGCCAGGACGTTACCTTAGGACCACGAATTTGTGCGTTAGAACTCCTGTCGTGTTGTTTTTATTGGATATAATTGTAAGTTAGATTAGTATTAAGATGCATTCACAAACTCCAAGTAGCGTACGTTCCTACGTCAGAATAAATGTTGAACACTGCATAAATACATGCATCCATTCACATTCACACTTAGAGTACGTACATACGTAGATAACAAAGGCAGAGTAGCTCTACGTACGTAAGTACGGCTGAACTCTTAACCAATAAGAATGTTTGATCTAATAATACATTTATTGTTCTAAATAAAACTATTAAGGTAAAGACATAAATATACGAAATTCTGTTTTATTTGGCCAATGTTTTAATATTGTACCTTGTTTTTCACAAAGCCTGCAAAAACAAAACACCAACAAATAATCTTGCTTCGTAAAGTTACTTTTTTTTATGTTTGCTAACAGAAAACGTACGTACGCTACGAAGATATTGTGAATTCGCCTTAAATCACCTCTTCCCGCATCTGATTTACTTTCTGGCGTAAAAGTAGTGTTATCAGTAAACCAGAAAAAAATAATTCTAAGAAGGTTGGGTTTGCTTCGGCCAGTGGTGTGTAACAGTGTTCCCAAACACAAGTAACCTGCAGTTTGTAATCTCACCAGTAGTTATGGCCGGTTGCACTATTGAAGTTCATTGCTCGATCCGAGATAATTTTCGAACTTGATATAAGATTCTCATAGAATACTGTTGCACCATTCGATTTCAGTGAATGAATATAGATCGAGATGATCTTTACTACGAACCGCTGAATATGGTGGTTCAAGATATGATCTATCAGAGTAGTGTCTAAAGCGCTATTTACCAGGAAGAAACTTGGTAATATTAAAATGGTTAAAATATGGATTTCGTTGTCGTTTATTGTTGTAAAATTTAAATTGAGGCATATATAACAAAAACTTAAATGTTTTGCTTTTCTTCCAAATGTATTGATGTCTTGTAAAGAGATAACGAAATTTACGCTTATCCCTCCAAGCAGACACAACGGAAAACTGAAACAGCCATTCAGAATACCAGAAACTGGCCTCGTTTTCTGCACGAGCCATGTTGAAAAGTGGATCTAACGTCAAAATTTTTGCTCCCGAAAGAGCAGACTTCATCGACAAACACCAACAAAATAGCAATAAACGAAATTTTTTGGAAATATAAAACAACATTATAGACACTTAAAGATTATTCATTAAAATTCGTACAACTACTTTACATAAAACAGATCAGATCAAATATCGCAGAACATAGCTTTCTGTACACTACACCTTCTTCGGAATACTAGTATTAAAAGCAACGATAAGTATGTTTCTTAAGTGAGCTACCAATCAAACACACAACGACATTGATAACTGCAATTTACAAAGTGTACAAAAATGTCCTATTTCCCTTACACACGATATACTTGTATGGCGAAATTTTGTAGTGCGTTCAATCAGGTCATACTGCAGTTTAGAAATACTAGTCCTAAAAGATAATCTACACGAACTAATTAATTTTCTCTTAGCTTCAAAATAAACATTTGCATCATGACGTCACAAAATGAGATCCAATCACAGCGATTCGACCAAATCCCAGTTCTGAACTGAGATCAGGAAGATTACGGTCAGAACTCGGCCAGTCGCGTTGGTCTTGTACACTGGATCTCGGATCCAACTGAAGATCGTATTCGAGCCGAGATCTTAGGGTCTCGTCTCTGGGCAGTAATTTGTGGAACCGGACATTATACAGCAAGGGGGGAGGGGATCTCACCCTCCGGGAAACCATAGAGAATAGCGTGCATTAGCGAGGGAGTCATATCGCGAAGAGGGTTGGCGTCTGAGGGTGGGTTGGCCGGCGGTCGGCGGGCGGGGGTTGTAAGCCGCGTAATGGCGCCTCTCCCCGCGGCACGCGCGTCTTCCGGCCACGTGACCGGATCCGGCATGGCGCGCACGTGGCCCTTCGCCCCGGGGTTTCCCTCGCGCAGCTGCCGTGCGTGTCTGTCGCTGTCTCTTGTCCGTGCGCGAGGTGCGTGCGACTGCTTTAAGGCTGTTCAAGTGGCAACCGTTTTTTTTTTCTGTATTTTTTTTAGATATTTCCTGATTTTGTGATACATTATCAATAACAATTTGATAAAAATGCCAAATCAGTTTAAAAATAACTTTCGCGTATTTTTTCTAGGAGAATTATCAGTATTTAAAACGTAAATACTGTGCCAAAAAAATTTCAAAATGGTATACGAACACGATGTTTGATTTCAGCTTAAGTATTTGTTGAAGTCTTGGGAACGCCACGAAGAAATTTTTTTGAAGTCTGACATATTGTTCGTCGGCGATTAGTGTTGAACTTCTGACTATTTCAAATTGAAATTTTATTGTAGAAGTTAAAATAAAATTACTGCCGAACCAATGAAAGAATTTCCATGAAATTTGTTTAGCGTATTCTAATGACATCAGTAATTATTTTGAACTGTAGCAAAATATGATAATTATGCAAAAATTTTAAATTCGTATGCCTAAATTAGAAATTTCTTTAACCCCCAAAATTATTTTTGTGAATTAATCTTCCATTTTTTTTTTTTTTTTACTCAATCAAATTACTGTTCTATGCAATCAAACAGATTTATAAAATACCTTAAAAATATGGAAAATCATTTTGGGCACTTTAACATCCCCTTAACACTTCACCCCTTTTGCAGTAATTTGTCGCTTTCGTATCATTATTTCAGTTTCAGAGGTATAAATGAGAACGTTTGATTACAGAAAATATACAATTTACTAGTTGTTTAATACATTCGTATCTAATCTTGACTGTTTGCTATTTCCTGCTTGCAAAAAGGCAGGAACTATTGATAAAATATAACTATGATCTTGACTTTTTACAACAAGCAGATAACACACAATTAAATTACGTACAAAAAAATTAAAACAACTAGAAAAATGCAAATTTTCTATAATCGTACATTGTCAGCAAATTATCACGCGAAAACGAAGAATTTCCGCAAAAGTGGTGAAGCCAAGCCTTAAGGTTGCTGATCACCAAAAAGATTAATTATTTTATATTTGTACGAAATACCGTTTAACTTGTAGACATTACTTGAAAGAAGTCACTACGATTCCCCCACTTAAAATAAAATTAATAGATTGCGTAGTTTTTGCATTATAGCATTTCATAATCACAATTTTAGTAGTTTTGTGACGTACAAATAAAATACATGAAAACTTTTAAAAGGAAATTTAACAAGAGTGGCTGAAAATTCATGTCTTAATTTATTTTAAGATACGCTTGGCAAAATTTATTTGAAAAAAAAATTACGCTCTTACAAATAAAACATATAGAATATTTTTCCTATTTTAAGCTTTTTCTAGAAATTGCAAAATTATTTCAAAGCATAATTTTAAATATTTCTTGAAGTAATTCATGGTATCTTATTAGATGTTAATTATCTTATTATAGGCGGTCTACGTAAAAGGGGCACATTGGTCTGTGTGCTCTTTTTATGCAGCTGGCATATTCGCCATGTTGTATAGCACACGTGACATTTTCAGCGAAACATCTTGAAAACTCAGGTTGGTACACCTGTTTAAAATCAGACGTGCCACTACTTGAGAGCACGTTGTTCTCTGGTTTACTTGCTAACTTCTGTGCTTGTATTTCGCTGGGGGTGGAGCTAGGTGGGAGGGATGTGGTGGTTGTAACCTCCCTCCCTCCCTCTCTTTCCACTAAGGTTGTCATCAATTAGGAATGAAGATACTAACGAGCATTTTAATTTCTATAAAAATTACGTACTCTAATCAGCGTCTGGTAACTGACTCGTCATGCGATAGCCCAACCACTATGCAGCAGCCAGACACAGGGCCCGATCCAGTTCTCGAACAGCCAATCAACGAGTTCGTACGTGAGGTGGGCCTACATCAAACGAAACGCCATGTCATTTCACTTATGTGTATTTGTTTATTTTGTATCTGCGTCTTAGCGTGCAGGGTCACCGAGAAAACCGCGTGCTCACTCAAGCTAGGAGAATAATTGCAATCAGCGTAATGCTGCCCACTGATAACTCACAAAATAAGTATCTGCTGGCAGGTGAACAAATGGAATCAAATCCTAAAACTGTAAAAACCAACCGTAAATTAACGTAAAACACTGTTAAATTATTGAAAATAAGGTCACTAAAAACCAGCAGAGATCCAGGAGCAGTTTTCGCTGGTTTTCTGGCAAATTTACCTTATTCTACAGCAATTTTAACTGTATATGCTATTTTTACTTTTGTCAACTGGACAGATAGGATGTTATTGTAGAATGTATCAAAATAAAATTCTACTGAATCATATTGAAAATTACGCCACATGAAAACAGCGCGAAAAACACAAGAAAAACCTGCAAATCTCCAGTTAAACAGCATTAAAATAAAAAGTGAGCTTTTCATTCCACAAAATCATAGTGTTCACGAACACCAAAATAATTACAAATGAAAAGAAAACAACTTTTATTACAGTGATTAACTAGAGGAAGAAAACCTGCGTAACCATACAACAATCATTAATTTAAGTTTTTAATGGAGGAATATTAGCTCTTAAGAAACTAATCTGAATGTTTGTCACAGCAATAAACAGTTTTTTTTAATGCGTCTGCGTTATTTCTTAAAGAAAATACTAAATCATAAAAATATATATTTTCTTTTGGAAGGTAAAGGTATTAGTTTTAGTGTGCATTATAGCGGAATAGGAGAAAACCGTTTATAATTATTCATCACTTGAAAACTTCATGTGCGAAGACTCCCACTGGAGCGATATTAAATTGCGGAAACCTAGTAAGTTCGCTCGAACTGAAAGCTTGAATAGACACATCAAGACGTGTAAAAGGGATGTTTCTTCGGCTAGTAGGAATCAGCGCATGTGGCTGCCATTACCTCCTTATTCCACCCTGCGTACTAAGTCCACAGAAGACGATGGACATGTAGACATTACCCACGAAGAAATAAGTGATGCTATAGTGACATACAGCTGCGATAGAACCTTCTCGTACAAAATATATNAGACATTACCCACGAAGAAATAAGTGATGCTATAGTGACATACAGCTGCGATAGAACCTTCTCGTACAAAATATATGCTTACTTGATAGTTTGTTATTATAAATGAACGAACTGCAGAATAATGATGCAGCATCAGCATATGTGTGAGACTTGNCTTACTTGATAGTTTGTTATTATAAATGAACGAACTGCAGAATAATGATGCAGCATCAGCATATGTGTGAGACTTGTCGTAAACGAGACAGTCCTGCTAGGAAGAAAAGGAATTTTGACATACACTGAAGAAACACGAGATGAAGACGATAATGAAGACAGTGCTGATGATACCACATGCAAGTACCACGACGTTACACCAGACTTTGACCAGCCAGTCACTTGTAACGACTATAGCATTTGATTCAGTAATCAAAGCGTCACGTGACTGCAGCTGGCCAATCACACGCAGTCGTTGAGACATCGAATATAGCCAACCAACTACAAGGAAAATAGCGTCACACTAGACTTTGATCAGAAAATCTACAAGTATTCTGCACATGGTGTACCATCCGGCCAGAGCGCAATGTACACAGTCTACTAAACTCCCTTTTCTTTAATTCGTTAATGATCAAAATTATTTCTTCCACGTGTCAGTAATATCAACGTATTTGCAAAGTTATCAAATGTCTGAGGCGAGTAGTCTAATCACTTGTTGCTACAAGTTCAGTGGAGAGATCCATGTGGATGTCAGCGGGAGAGAAGTAGGGCGCGAACAATTAACTGAGTAGCGTGGTGTGGAGGTGACTATTAACCAATGCTGTTGAAATTGGAGAATTAGTTGCTTATTGGTTGTGGTACCATCAGTAAATGGGGTCACTCGTTGAGAGTTAAACGTCTATGGGTAAAAAAGAACTCTGCCGTGGACCACTACAGGTGATCGTTGTATGAGATAAGAGTAAAATACAGGACCTACTGCGTGGTTCTGAGATAAAATTTTGCGAAATAATTATTTTTGATAATCTTTTTTTAATGTTTTCAGTGAAATCTACATTTACAAAACTGGGTTATTTCAAATTCGAATTACAATTTTTATTAATTCTTTTTTAAACACTTCTTATTTTCAAATAAATATTAATCTGATTTTTTTATTTTCAATGTTAACGTTATCCAAGACCGAGGTCAATATCACCGAAGGCTGGCTCCTAAGTCAAGGTCAGAGTGACACGCGTCCAGAGATTTAGCCAGGAATTTACTTCGGGAAAGGGAGATTACAAATTTATATTTTTTGGAAGAAATATAAAAGCTGTAATATTAGTTCAAAAAATAATTTACACCCAATGGGCTAATATAGACGGAACTACGAAATTCTACAAACCTCCTTCATGTTCAAGAGGGCTTGCAAATTTCTTATATGTGAAAAAAATTAAAGAAATAAGTTTACTTATGTTTGTTTAAACATTATTTACAAACAATAGGCTAATTAATATACAGATATGGAACCACAAAATGCTATAAACATCCTTCATGTTCAGGAGTAATAACAAATTTCTTAGATTCCAAAAAATAAAAGCTGCAATTTTTTTTTTTAATTTTCAAATATTTTATTTTAGATTTGGGGGTGGATATGTCCCAATATCCCTCCACCCCCTGGCTGCACACGTGNTAATTTTCAAATATTTTATTTTAGATTTGGGGGTGGATATGTCCCAATATCCCTCCACCCCCTGGCTGCACACGTGCACGTGTCCAACATGCCCAACGCCAGAGGTCAAACTAAATTAACAGAATGAAGTAAAATGCTTCTAGATAAATACAAAAAAATATATATCTGTATATGTGTGTGTGTGTGTGTGTGTGTATTTGTGTGCCGTCCGCCAAACAAAGCATTTATAAAATTCACAGGTTTGCAACNTAATTTTCAAATATTTTATTTTAGATTTGGGGGTGGATATGTCCCAATATCCCTCCACCCCCTGGCTGCACACGTCCACGTGTCCAACATGCCCAACGCCAGAGGTCAAACTAAATTAACANGCACACGTCCACGTGTCCAACATGCCCAACGCCAGAGGTCAAACTAAATTAACAGAATGAAGTAAAATGCTTCTAGATAAATACAAAAAAATATATATCTGTATATGTGTGTGTGTGTGTGTGTGTGTATTTGTGTGCCGTCCGCCAAACAAAGCATTTATAAAATTCACAGGTTTGCAACATATTTCGTGTGATAACATGTACCGACAATGGTGGAATTTACGTTTACGTTGAATTTTACTTCTCGAATTAATTTTAGGAGAAGCTGGACCTAAAGCACATGTGTGTTTCTGATACGTTTTCAAGTGGCTAACAGTTTATTAGACACGCACAGGCGAACTCTGAACGAATAAAATAATTGCAAGAAAACAATCACTGAATCCCGTGCCACCTGGTCTCGGGCAGCAGCCGATGAGAAGAATGCTGAGGCCGGAAAGTAGATAGGACAGTGGAGTATATAGAGTCTACGGGTAGTCTCAAAGGCGAAATTTTCCTTTCATTGGTCATATTCGCAAGCTGAAGAAGGCCTGGGCTGTAGGGTGCTCTCCCCTGAGACGGGTCGACGCAGTGAGTGGAGACACATCTCCGGCACTGTCCTGGACAGACAGTAGGTGTTGGGTAGTGCCTCGGCGGGACCACGCGATCCTCTGGGTGTGAGTATTCCAGATGTTTGTGAGGAGGGGGGACTGAGGGTGCTTCACAGTCTCAGTTCGGAGCTTGGAGCTGGTCAACTAGGTTGTTAGTTGAATGCACCTTCGTGCTGAGTGTATCTCAATCCTCTCCATATGGGACTTGTTGGGGTGTTGCTGTTGTACTCCATTTAGAGGTCGTATACAGGCGTTTCACGGATTTTCCCCTGTTGGCGACCTGGGAAGCGGCTTTGGCAGTAGTGTCGTACAGTTGTTCAGTCATATGACGTCGCGTCAATAGCAGTCAGAGTGTTAAAACAGTTCCAGCGCCACTAGGTTTGATGCGGCACGGGTAAGCACGTAAATGTTAAAGACAACGGTGCGTGCTGATGGTCGGGGAGCACATGGTAAGTCGACTTGTGTTACAATAAACTATTTTAGGTGCAGCGGCTGGTGTGCGCGGGG
>NQII01000736.1:312179-388836 GCA_002778355.1 Clitarchus hookeri
TGAACCCTGTTGGTCATGGTGGGAGGCGAGCAGTCTAACCACTCAGCCACCGCGGCCTCTCCCGTTTCGTGTCCTTGGTTCCGACAGACCATCGGGTTACTAACCTCCACACAATTAATATTAATAAAAAAGGGAGAAAATGCGTGCGTTGGTGATAACTAATACAAAATATTACTAAACGGAGTGCGCTGTCCCTTTAATGTACTTATCTAGTCTTAGTTAAGCTTTGTTTGTATAAGGCGGAGAAATACCATCGAAGTAGAACTTTAGCAGGGTTTCAGAAAAGTTGGAAGCAACCATGAATGGACTATATAGACAGATTATTCGTCTTCTGCGCATGTATCCAACATTGACATTCCCCACAGCAATACAGATGTCAAAGTCACATAGTCAACAATGATAAAAGTGTTCGTTTATATCTTAATTTAAAAAATACAAGCACGTTTATATTGATAAAATCCGTTTACCAATTTGAATTTGACCTGGTTGCATAAACAACTTGTTATAGGAAGCATACAAACTTGTCAAAGCACATGTTTGCATAAGCAGTGTTTTAACCTCAAATCGTATTCACGTCGTTTATGATAGTCGCATTGGCAGAAAAGCGATTCATTGTTGGTGCACGAGAGAATGGCTACTGCGCATCTTGGGTGCGCAGTCCACACAGTTTTCCATATACGCAGCCGCCGCGTACCTGGCTCATGAGCGCCTTTGGACACGCGTGGGCGTGGCTAGCGTGCATGGTACAGAGAACATGGGGTGGAGTGCGCATGTCAGTTGCACAGTAACCACGTTCTGTGTACCAACACTGAACTAATTTTCTTCATACGCTACTCTCAAAATACCGTTCAACCTAACACAGGATTGTTTGTGAATTTTTAANAACTAATTTTCTTCATACGCTACTCTCAAAATACCGTTCAACCTAACACAGGATTGTTTGTGAATTTTTAATTAATGTTCACACGTACATGTGCACTAGAGAATAAAGATGAGGTAGACAGATTTTCGTCTTATTCTCACGTCATGACCACAGAGTAGAAAGTACACAGAGCCGAAATGGCGTGGTCACGGTCGATCGGGCAGCCGCAGCCAGTACCGAAATATAAAAGAAGCGTGGAAGCAGTTTGAGATTCGAAAATTGAAACTTCACACACTTGAGCCGAAATTACAGGGCAAAGTTATCGCTTGAGACGAAAAGTGGGCAAACAGAATTCGCTACCGGTATTAAAATTTTACTACTGCCTTACTGTGTTACTGATTGTGACGATTTACTTCCAAACGAACCTCACGGGTGATACTTACGGACAGCCCATCGTTTCCAGTAACTGCAAAAACGCTCTTTAGATTATGTTAGGTCTGCTTAAAATATGAAAACACGTATTCACCAACGTTGGGTTGGGTTCCTATGTTGAAAACTTATGGGTGAAAACACGGGTGCGTAGTATTGACACGGAGTACTTAATAATACAGAGATGAAACAGCTCCTGCGAACTCCAGCCGCACACACCGGCAAAATGGCGTCCCTGACCAGTAAAATGTTGGAATGCCGTTCGCCGATGGGCGCCTGGCAACTTAACTCGGCAGCTGGCAGCCCAGCCAAAAATTAACCTTTCCCAGCACGAAGTAGCTATAGTCAGACACAAGTCCCGTTCCAAGAGCCTCGCGCAACTAATAATAGATTTGGTACGCCCACATCAAAGGAACCGCTCCGCCATTTAGCCTCTATGTGCTTATCTACTCTGTGTTTACGTCCCAACATTCAAGGGGCCGCGGCGTTGTAGTAGTTAGACTACTCACCTCACACCTAGGGGAACCGGGCTCGATTCTAAACCAGTTCACTCCCGGATTTTCGCATGTGGGGATCGCGCCAGACGATGCCACTGATCAGCGGGTTTTCTCGGGGATCTGCCACTTCCCTCGCCCTTTCATTACGGCACTGCTCCATACTCATACTCACCTCGCTTCACCCTCATCGACTCTCAAGACCACGATGTTAAGAGCCGCCCAAATCTGTTCACTCACTCACAGTTTCACTTGACCGACGCATTAATGAAGTGACCAGGCCCATGGCAATATTAATATTACATGCGGCGGAAGTATACGGAATGTACGCACAAGTAGATATTTAGCAGGGTTTTGTAAAAGTGCTCACTTCACCGGGAACAGTCTTTACTACCGTGCAGTTTGCTGCTTCGCACTGGTGTCGGAATGTCTTATGTACACACTAGTCGCAAGCGGGGACGCGTTCAGGAGCACTGCGTGTGTAGTGACGTGTAGTGACATGAGACATTACACTCGTACATTGAATGTGTGTGGGCTATAAAGCGTTAGCATTTTGTCTCGAGCAAGAGCAATTCCTTCAAAAGTCAAGTTTTTTTTTTGGAAAAATGTGAATTCGTGTAAGCTACAGCAGCAAACGAAAATACGCTAAAATAGAANGAATGTGTGTGGGCTATAAAGCGTTAGCATTTTGTCTCGAGCAAGAGCAATTCCTTCAAAAGTCAAGTTTTTTTTTGGAAAAATGTGAATTCGTGTAAGCTACAGCAGCAAACGAAAATACGCTAAAATAGAAAAAAATACCGTAACATAAATTTACTAGGCTGTGTTCAAACGTTACTTGCAGGAATGTAATTGAATTAACGACCTGCTATCAATATTAATGCAACAATGCTGCTGCCGGAAGTGCTCCAACTGTCATACCTGTAGTTCCAGTTCTACCTGAATGACGAATGAAGGGGAGCGAGCAAAACGCAAGAGCACCGATAAAACCACTCGATCATGACAGTGTCCGCCAGCCCAGCTTGACAGATCCTCCACCCGCCAACGGGTGGGATCGTATAGCAGATCTGACTAATCACGAGAGACGTGCAGGTTAGGCTCCACTGTCCTGTAACAACCTGAACATAATTTGTATTTTAATTGGCTACTGGCATCAGCCCGGCGTCATTTACAGGAGATTAGTTTCTCTATCATCGAGCATTTACTATTGGCCCCTGGGACAAGCCACAGAAATTGTCGGCCAACATTAAAAGTCAAACGAATACACAACATCTTCGAGCTTTGTCTGCAGCCAGGCAACAACGCGAATTTTGCTGTTCGCTAGTCATCACTTAGCCGACTGCAAACAGTTCAATATGGAACCACCATAATGACGAACTACCAGCCCGAAGGCAGGTCAGGACGTCACAGGGGAACTATAAATTATGATTCTGTGAAGGTCTTCTATTGACCTCCGCATTGCAAGGAAGACAGGACAACACAACAACCAGTTCTAGATTCTGGAAGAAAATTTTTCTCAAAAATTGAAAAATCCCTGACAGCCAAGAATCTAACTTAACGCTTTGAATGTGGTACAGATTTGCAGATATTCTAGATGAGCTATAAGCGACGCTGCAACACGAGCACCAGTTCTGTTACTCGCTGTGCTCCCGTTTACCATCGTCCCATACTTCTCAATGTTCGTCACTAACCGACTGTCAGTCAGTATGACGGCTAAATGTCAATACCTCAATGGCATGTTCTTTCCTAAGTAACATAGTATGCAATCCATTTTGTTCATTTGAGTAATTTACACTTTGAGTGCTGCCAGCGTGTTATTACCGTGTAGTGAACGTTATGAGAACTGCTGAGGAGGTATAGTCTGTTCATGGTGTCTTCACACTTTTTTAATTAAACCTTTGAAAAATCACACTATGTATTATGCGTTTAGTTATTTCTTAAATACATCACTTTCACAAACGTTCTATACTTCTGTAAAAGAAACGTTTATTTTATTTTTGGTTAAATTTGACAATTACTTAACCTTTATCTATAAACCATAATATTAAATTCATAATAAGTACGAATAAAACAGGGAGAAAATAGATGTGTTGGTAATGGCTAGAGACCTGAAACATTTCCGAGTTCAATGACCTGTAGGCTATATGGCACAGTCGTACGGACAAATATGCAAATATCACCTGCACATTGGTTGTCTGCTGTGACAGTGGAAAGCAGCGATTGGACCAGCGTTCTCCAGGAGGCGTCAAACACCGTGTGGACCAATGGTTAAAATTATATAAACGCACGTGTCTTGCATTCTAGCTTGTCCCGAAATGAATAAGCGAATTTTTCAGGTCTCTAGACTAATGCCTAGTAAGTAATTGCTCTCAAGCAAAATACTATTAAATTGAGTGCGGACTAGTGCAGTGCGTTGTACCTTTGGTGTAATTTTATAGACTTCTAAGCTTTAGTTGCATGCGGCTGAGGAATAGCCTGAAAGTAGAACTTTGGTTCAATGTTGGTATCAAACTGTTCAGAACGGAATTTCTTATAACCTCTTACAGTCCATAATTCGGCATTGTAATTTACTGTCGGAATAACCCTAAATAACATACCTAACTCAGAAACTCACAACACCACACTCGCCAGACTCATTTCAATCGAAAGGCACCCCTGAAAACTATAGGAATATGCTATCTTTATTGCATAGTCTGGCAAAATTAAGACGCGAAAAAAGGAAATCGAAATAATGAGTTCCTGGAGGGAATTTTAAGTGAATTTTAAACACTCATTTCTCGCGAACCGTTTATCAAGTATGTGTAAATGCTCATAGTGTTTCTAAGCTCTCCACAGGCTTCGACAGAAGTGTGTTCTTTTCGTATATCAGTACACGGCGAATTTTTCATAGTTTCGTACAAAAAAACCTGTATTTGTAACATTCTGCATCGCAGTTCAAGACAGATTGAAAGTGTTTTTTTTTAATGGTTAACTTTTAAATTGGCTACTTTTTGTTTTGTACATGTCTGAGTAAGAATTGGCGAAATAACAACGTAACTGCATTTCAAATAATAATATAGTTATGCGCGGAACCCCGTGCTGCGCACGAGAAGCCTGCGGCCGTCCCTTGGCGATGGGGTGAGGTGAGTCACAACTACCTGGCAGTACTTACGTCGGCTAACGAGCGGCATGATTGACAGCTACCTGGACTGGCGTCACCGTCCCCCCATCACCCTTCTGGAGAAGTCGGCGATGGGCTATTGAATGAAACTTCTGGTAATCCCCTTCCTCGGCGCAACCCGACATATAAAAATGTTTCTGGGCTAGGGCCGACGACATTATAAATACCCACACATACAGAGAATGGGCAGTCTTTGTGGTAGCTATCTGGCTGAAGTGCGGTAGTTTGGTAAAGTCTGGTGCAGCGAAGTATATTAGCAGAGAGGACGGACAACGGCGGAGGGTGCGAGACGACGGCATACGTGTGTGTGATGTAGACGACGATAGGACATGGTACCTGACAAGTAGAAGGCTACTGTAGCCGGGGGCGCAAGGAGCACTCTAGAACATTCTGGTCTTGTAGAATGTGGACTGAATTAAGGTGGGATTGTATGAAAGTTTGATTTGGACTTTATTGTAAATATTGAAACTGTAAAACATGGACATATAATTATAATAAAATAATTCAGTAGGTTCTGTACACTGTTTATTGGAACTGATTTTAGTTATTTGATTGCATTAATTTCTGTGGCGTGATGCACGACTACGTAAGCATTAGTTGTAAATAGCAAGTGATATCAATTTATTGCGAGATAAGTCGAGAGTATTTTCTTTGTTCTGTTTGTATATAAATTAGGAACTTATTATTAAATATTTAATTTAATAAAGACATGCATTCCTTAAAAACATGGCTGAGCCCACTGACTTTGAAAAAATGTAACGATATACTATCGCGCAGTTCCTTGATCGATAGTTAGTAGTCAATAAGACCATGCCAGTATAATTGGCGAAAGGATACAACAGCGTGTAGAAGAAAGAAACTAAGAAGGGGTTTCAAAACTATTCAATTCAGTGTGAATCAAGTAGGAGCGTCCAGAGGGTGAATACTGCCCGGCAGAGAAACAGAATTATGAACGTGTTGTTAGGCAGCGCGACGAAGCCTGCATTGGCTAGGGAGTGTAAAAGGTTTTGCGAAAGGGGGAGGAGGGAGGAAACAAGATACCAGGGGAGGACAAATCCCCAGCACTCGCACTTGTAATGAGGCGGCGCTATCTGCCGGAAGTAAAAGGAATGAAGGGGGAGGGGGTGGTGAAATGAGGGTGGGACGGGGAGCTGAGAAGACACGTGACCATTGTGGCGCACGGTCACGGGTTAGTGTCGCATGTTATCTTCGCCCACCCCTCAGTCGCCGGGGTGACTCACGCAGGAATTCGCGTGATACGGCCGTCGCCGGCGGCCCATTTGGCTCCCCGCCCGAGATGTTGAGCCGGCCTGCTTGATATAGTATCGCACAAACACGCATCCGTCTCCGCCAGCTCACATCTCACGACACGGTGGGGCCGCGGTGGCTGAGCGGTTAGGCAGCTCGCCTCCCACCAACGTGACCCGGGTTCAATCCCCGACCGGGTCACTACCTGATTTTCGCAAGTTGGAATCTCATGCCGGACGATGCCGCTGGTCGGCGGGTTTTCTCGGGGATCTCCCGTTTCCCCCACCCTTTCATTCCAGCGCTGCTCCATACTCACCTCAATCACCCTCATCGGTTCTCAAGACCTCGCTGTTAAGACGCGCCCAAATCTCTTCACCCACTCACGGCACGGCAAATGAAGAGTGGGACTGTGGTAAATATTCTATGTGCATCCATGCACTTAACTATAGGTAGGGCCACGTAATTTTCGCGAAAAGCGTTGTGTTCATACTATACTTCAATAGCCTAAGTACACAACCACAACGTCCTTTGGTTATTGGCCGCGCGTTTACGTGACAGGGCTTGTTGGTTCTGATTGGGCCAATCAGAATAAAGCACTCCGATACTGGACGTCTATGATTCGCGAACAGACATCCAACCACGAAATTGTATATGAAATAAAATGTTTTGGAGTACAACTGGTCTTGAAATCTTTTCGCGAAAAACACATGCCCCTAGCTATAGGCTATTTATTCACGATAAGATGAGCACTTTTTTAAGCCCTCTCATTTTAAATAATAGCCAATAAATATATTTTATTGTAACCTTAGACATTTACTTCCGAGTGCGGTGGAATATACACACTGTTTATTACTAAGTTGGCAATATTTATTTTAGACAAGTGGTTGAAGGATAAATAATGGCTGATAGGAAAAAAGTAACTAGGGCCTCAAGAGTGCTCATTTTACCGTGAACAGCCTATACATGAGGGGAAGGATCAAGTAGGCTATTGGCCCCATGCTGTTAATCAGAAGGAGGGGGGGGGGGCAGGGGGCCAAGGTTTAACGCGTTGAAACCGTTGCCGTAAAGATACTAAAATTCTCACCGGAATGTGGAATGCATCAGTTTGAAAATGTTTCGAAATTAATTTATGAAAATAAAAATTCGATAATACACGTTACATATGTTTTCAGCTAACTCTGATTTAGTATTGACAAGTGCCTATTTATAGGAAGTTTTATTCAATACCTCTAACTGCACCAAGTTGTCTAATCATCTCGCACTTTGCGAAAGAGCTGCACCCACCAGGTGAAGCAGTGATTCTTAATGTTAAGTATACTAAAGACAAAGGAGCTGCGGGTGGCTGAGCGGTTAGACTGCTCGCCTCCCACCAAGGCGAACCGGGTACAATCCCCGGCCGGGTCACTCCGGATTTTCGTAACTGGGGATCGTGCCGGACTATGTCACTGGTCGGCGGGTTTTCTCGGGAATCTCCCGTTTCCCCCTCTCACCGCTGCTGTTGGCCGTCACTTATTCAATTCAATCAGTAAAATTTTTTCACTGAAACAAAGAGTGATTTGCCACTGACTCTAAGTGGAGCCATTTTCACTGATTTGCGCTGATATTTTTAACTGTAACAACGTAGGCCTAATATGTTTCCATCATAGCTACATAAAAATTTTAATATTTCAATCGGCACTGTTTCATTTACAAATAGCGTACCAAAAATCTATGTTAAAATAATATTTTAACGGTGAAGTATTTCTTACTAACCGATACCAAAACATCACTGTTCTCACTGTTTTTAATTCGTATTGAATACGAAATAAATATTACAAGTTATAGAAAATACTTAGATAAAGTTTTATTTATTAAACAATATAATATTTAAAGTTAATAACAGTGTTATACATTTGTGGTATTCAAGTTATTAAAAAAAGCAGGTTGACATGTTACACCTAGGGTGATTTTTAAAAGGTTTGTTTCAAAATATCCCAAGAAGCCGTGAATGGACTATAGTAGTAACATTACGTGCTAAAAACTTGCGGTCTTTCAATCAAGTCCTTACCCAATAGAAAGAAAGAAAGAAAGGAAAAAAAAATGTCAACAGTTACGCATATCTTTCACATTNACATTACGTGCTAAAAACTTGCGGTCTTTCAATCAAGTCCTTACCCAATAGAAAGAAAGAAAGAAAGGAAAAAAAATGTCAACAGTTACGCATATCTTTCACATTGGGCTCTCAATCCTCTTCCTAATGAATTCTGGCTCCCGTCAGCCAAGGCATTATTGTAAGACATTTTATACTCTCTCTTTCACTCGCTATTTGTTTCACTACTCTGTACATCAGAAAATTACGAAGATTCAAAAGTATGTGTTAGTCTTTTGTTAGTAAGTCCTGGGAAATTAGAAGGTGCGGATTATTTCATAACCCAGGTCACTCAACTTCAGGCTGTGTTGTAAACCGCAAAATTATTCACAGTCATGCTTGACAAGAATGCGTTTTGCGAATGTGCAGAGTTGCGTATGTGCGTTGGATGCATACTGTACGTGTGCTCTCGGGATTTTGTTTATTTATTTTTGAGATTCCTCTGTTATAAATTAATGCCAAATGTTAAAACAATTTTCCTTAAAACTCAACATTTGCAATAATTTTAAAATATTTTTCGGAAATATTTGTAATTATATGGTACATTTTGCATGCCAGCAGAAAAAAATACGAATATATGACAAATTAAATATTGATTGTGGACATTTATAACCTTACCTATAATGTTGCATTAAGGTAAATTAAATTCTGACATTTGGGCTGCAGTGTTGTAGCAGTCAGACTACTCGCCTCCCGCCAAGATGAACTGAGTTCGATTCCGGGAAAGGGGGGAGGGGTTCGATCCCGGATTTTCCCACTTGGGAATCGTGACGGACAATAAGCTGGTCAGCGGATTTTTTCGGGGTCTCCTAATTTCCCCATCGTTGTATTCCGGCGCTACTCTATACTCATCTCGCTTCACCCTCATCGGCTCTCAAGACGTCGATGTTAAGAGCCGCCCAAAACTCTCCACTCCACTCATTATCCGAGTTTCGAAATAAACAACAGCTGTCGAATCATGAGCCTGTTCACCACCTGATTCGTTCCGTATGTTCGCCGGCTGACGCACTTCTTTCAACCGACAAGACGAAGTACACGGAGCGCCATGAGAAAACCGATGCATAGGTAATGAAAACAATATTATATATAGCTTATGTTTTAAAAACGTTATTGGCAATCGTTTACTCTGCACTTCTTCCGGCCACGCGTGATATGAAGCCACGACTAACGCCAGCCGCTTGACTTACTCATGTGTCAAACTGTACGTCTTTGTCATCCTCTGATGTAATTGTAGTCATATGCCAAGCCAACATGGATTGTGTTTGTAAGATCTGTTATATAACTGAATTAACTTATTGATGACAGATAAGAAGAAACTACTACCAGCTTACTATCTTCCTGCACGACAGTTGGCAGCCAATGAAAATACTTACACTTTGTGTTTCCACAACTCAGGTAAGAGTGAACTCTTAGCAGTAGTTAATCTAAATTTAACAATTAACGACTTTGTCAGCTCATGGAAGTCGTCATCGCCAAAAAATTTCTGTTCTTTACGTACGTATTCCAGGAATTATCGTACTTTTCAATTATTTCCAAATTTAATGAAGAATTTATTACGCTGGATCCAACATTTTATCGCATATTTCAACTATCTAATTCATTGAGAACCTCATCGAAGTTGTTCTAAGATGTTTTTTTGTTGGATGTAGGCTAATTAGTTTTATTCATATTTTTGTTTTGCAGCTGATCACTGCATTTGCAGCTGATCACTGCAAGAAAAATTTGACTCTAGGTACAAAAAATGGATTATTACAGAAATATAACTATGTAAAGAATAAAATAATGAAAGAAAATAGACGAACGTCACCATGTTTCATAAAGAACAACTTTTGTGAAAAGTCATAGCTACAAAAATACTGTAGATTAAACGTGATTTAAGTTTTTTCTTCGAAACGCTCGTAATCAAGCAGTGAATCGTTTAGCTATCAACATACATGAATGAATGTGCTTATACAATATCTAAGTTGTAGTTCGCATTTATGAAATTCTTTCTTTTTCCATGGAGAAAAATGTTTTTTTTAAGGCTACTTGTGTTTTAATTATTTATTACACGTGAGTTTATGTCATTGGTTGCTTAATTTTCACATAAACGAGGGACATCACTTATAATAGATAATATCATTCCAATAACTTACTTTTGTTTTATGTGATTATTATTTGAATGCGGTTATGTTTTCAAGACAAAGCACTCTATGGTCTATCCTGAGAATACTAACTAAGCCAATCAGCCGCTATCTATAGTCATAATATAAAGGACAAAGTTACCAATATTGAATTCGGAATTTTTTTCAGAGCTGCTAATTCAAGTCCTTGTCGCAGGAAGACTACCAAAATGGACATTTATATGCAGAGTAAAGGTTTTCTTCTAGAGCTGGAGTTATTTTTCTGTACGCGCTAACTCAAGCCATCTCACAAGAAAGGCTACCAGAACCAAATCTTTTAATCACAGGTAGGGATTTCTAATATGGATGATATTTCAAATTAACTCATTCAGCACGACTTTTAAAGGACCATAGAGGAATGTCATTATGCGATCGAAATGTGCAAAGTAGATTTTTGACTATTCTGTAGCGGAGTTGAAAGGTTGGAATCAAGCCAGCGAGATATTTGCCACGTTCCTTTGTTGTTTAAAGTAAATATAAATGGTGAAAAAATTGTCCAATCTGGCAACTATATTCAATACATTATCACCATATCTTATTAAAAATTTCTTGTAAAAATTTTATATCAAGCTACTATATTCGCAATATCATGAGATCTCGGTATTCTGAAGAACCTACCATAGTGCAAGGAAACTGATAGGTGGGCTATAAAAAAAGGAAATTGTGCTTTCAAGCAGCCATGGGTGGTATTCATAGTTAAGTCTCAAGGCTAATCTTAAGACAGCCTTGGTCAAGACCATTTTATTTCTCAAGACAGTGTTTTTTCCGCTCCACGTTTCATAGTCTACAAATAAGACGATCTTCGTGAAGGCAGCGTGCTCAAGGCACAGCTTGTTTTTGACCAATCCCGGCCTGGTCAAGCACCAGCTTAAGGCATGGTGCGAAAGCTCTAATTCAAACGAAACTTGGGGGCTAGACACGAACAAAAATAAATAGGTATTTTTTGTCACCATGTCGTAATATCTGCACAGTATTATATTGCTGGAGAAAAAGAAGACATTCCTGGTGTTTTTCAAGTCCAAAGAAAGTTTTTTTCTTAGGAAAATTTTGCGAAAGAATATAACAAAATATTGTAAAAAAAAAAATGTTTTGAATAATGTGATTTATTTACACCAGCTGGCAATTAGTAACTCGCCACATAATAGCGAGCATTTATTTTTAACTAAAATAATCAAAGCCAAATACAATGCAAAGCGTTTAATGTAAATATTTGTAGTTGCAAAATATTTGTATTTATTTAACATACACTACGTATAATTTCGTATATTCAGTTTTTTACAATGTATAAGATATTGGAAATTACATTTACATTTGAGAACAACTAAAATATATTTTTGTAAATAAGTACTACTACGTTTAGCGCTTTCTAGTTTTTACACTGTAATTAGTGACACTTAAGTGCAAATATGCGAATAACGTTCGAAAATTAATTATATCTGCAGAATTACAGTTCTGTGAATATTTCCTCAGTTCAGGACAATGTAGATTTTCGCCCACACGCGCAACCAAATAGGTAGCCAAATAATAATCTTATCTTAACACAAGCTTTGCTATCGCCGTTTTGCAGAAATATTCGCTAGTAAGACGTATAAAGATATCCAATCAGCGTACCCAGTTTGAAAAAAAAAACGGAATTACTGTCTCAAGTCACATATATTGCGAACTTGGCGAAGACAGGTATATTTGCCGCCTTGATCAAGGTCTCGGCGACGATAAAACGTGGTTAGAAATTGCGATCTCAAGCAGTGACTATGCCACAGAAATATTCATTATTAAGATGCACAAACATAAGGCGCGTTCTTGAAGACCACCTTGTCCGCATGCGCGTGAAACAAGCTTAAGCATTGTATATAAAATGTGAATAAGAACTTAAGGCACCTAAAAATATTGTCTTGACGAAGCTAGTGCTCATAATGGGTTTATGAATATCACACTAAAATAAGAAAATTATGTGCAAAAACGACATTATTTACAAAAACATTCAAGAATCAATTATCGGGAAGTATGCTAGGCGTCTTTTGTTTCCATACACGAAAATTTACGTTGTTAAAGATTAAAATTAAACGCCTAATTTAACTGACTAATTGGGGCTATAGGAGGTCCGTTTAAATAGAAGTCCGGTTTACAACAAATAAGTTTTGAAAGGTTGTATTTACATCACTGAAACAACCGAATTAGATATAAAACGTGTTTTTTTACGTGGTAAAGGCATATACAGTAATACAAAAGTAAGTTTATGAAGTTTACAAATTAAAAATACTGTTTAATACTAAAAAACTGCGCTGCATTCGTAACTGATAAATTTGATCGAAATAGCACTAGATGCTCTGTGCCTGACGTCAACGTCATAATTCATGGAGTTACAGAAAATGTCGCTCGGCTGGCGGGCGGCGTGAGTTATATGGCGCAACGACCTTGACACAACTACGCAGCCGTTATAAGCGATATCCGCTTTAACAGGGTCCGTTGTAATCATATTACATATTTGGTGCTCTNTATTTTTTTTTTTTTTTTTTTTTTTTTGCAATTTAACGAATACTAATGTTATATGAATTACAATTGCATTTGAAAGATTGAACTATCTCAAAAATTAGAAATTAATTTTGAGTGTAGAATTCAAATTCCATAAATACATTCTGAAGGTTGGAATCTGTAGATTTATGCTTACATACACCATGAACTTTTAAATCTTAATTTAATACAGTATTACTACAGCCGTTTTGCAAAAGTCTCCAAAACTCTAAAAAAAAAAATGTTTGTAAATTTTACAAAGAATTTGTTTGTACTTTTACAAACCCTTGTAAAAGTACGAGTTTCTTTGTAGAATCATTTATTTGTAAAATTACAAGGGTAGTTTTTTGTAGAAAAGTTTCAGAAAGCTTTGTAGTCAACAAAAATCGCGCTTTTATTTGGTAATGGATACTTATAGATAGGGGCAGTGATATTTCGCGAAATGATTTCGAGACAAGGTACAGTACAAAGCACTGTAGGGTCGTCCAGCTTCTTTGATTGGCTAAAAAAGTGTTCTGGCCAGTGTTAACCGTTTGCGCACGAATCACGAAGGTTTAGTGTCGGAGTTACTTAGTCCTGAATGGCTTGGTCAAAGACGGATACGGCACCAGCAGCCATTGGAGGTATAACAACAGCTAAGGTGTGTATACTATATAGTATTGAAGTCTACTGTGTGCTCCGATTTTTACGCGAAAAGTCACTGGCCCTACTTATAGACAAATAAAATTCTCTGATGTGTATTTAGGTTAAATCGAGTGAAGGTGTATACGAATGACGTACTAAATAATAAGGAACGTTAAATGTTAAATAAGAAGATTTAAATTACCGTAAATCGAACCATTAGCATTCAAATCTCGAGGTAAAGTGCGTGGGGGAATAATCACGATGGCGCGAGGTCGAAATGCGTTGCCACCACAACTTTTTTTTCAAAAGTACAATAAATTATTTTTTTTATCTAGAAGTCAAATTATAAATAAGACAACTATTAGGATCCTATGTGTTGTAATTTTACAAACATAGATTTTGTATTTTTTACGAGAACCACTTTTGTAGTTATACAAAGAATTATTTTGGAAACTGAATGTCCAAGGAGTTTCTTTGTAAAAGTACAAAAAAGTTTTTTAGAGTGAAACAGTGACTATTTTGGAAGTAATTATGGATACGCGAATAAAGCAGAGAATCTGGAGACGTGTGAATCACTGCCATCAAAATCCGCTCAGTCTTCTCTGTCTGGACGGTGTCTTCTGTAAAGGTGTGAATCCTGCTTAACTGTCTTCTTTATTGAAACAAAGCAGAAGATTTCAGGACTCCTCTGGCTATAGTTCAAGCTTCGTAAGTACAAGAACCAAACTAAAATTTAATATGATCTGGAATTATTACTGTGGGTTTACTTCGATAACTGTTGCAGTTAGGGAATGTCTTTTTTTTTTGTTCATTTGTACCCCATTATTAGCCTACTTTCCGGAGGAAAAAAAGATTTATGAGATCACTTTCCTGTCTGTTTGACGGTGGGTGTGTGTAGGTTTGTGCGTCTGTGTGTGTGCGTGTGTGTGTCCCCCTTTCAATTTTAGAACGCGTCGACCGAATTACGCCAAACTTGGTACACATATAGTACATAGTAAGGACCCCTAACTTTTATAGTTTTCTACTACATCGGGCACTTACTTTCAAAATGGCGGTCATTAAAAAATTTAGAGTGATAGGTTATATCTCGGGAATCATTCAACCTATTTAAACCAAATTTTGTATGCTGACAGAGAGTCAAGTAAACATTAAATTTTGAGGTGGATATTGTTGTTGCTTTGCTATTTTGGAAAATAGCACCAAATCATTACATTTCGAAAACTATTAAACTAATTATCTCCCAATTTGGCAGGTAAATAATACTATAATAGGCCAAGTTAACGTAAGTGATTGAAATTTATTAGGTACTTTCGTTCAAAATGGCGGCCATACATTTTTTCAGGTTTATTTGGTATATCTGCCATACCATTTCAACAATTTTGACCATATTTTGTATATTGAAAGTATCTGTTAGAAGCATCATATATTACAACACATAACCACTTTTGTTGGCCATTTTGTAAGATAGCGCAATACGAATAAATTCAGTTATTATGTCATATCTTGGTAAAAATGTACCGATTCCTGCCAAATTTGGTAAACAAGTGTACTGATGCAGATGATATAAAGTAATATGTTTTAATCATGCCAGACACTTATTTTCATAATGGCGGCCATATAGCTGTTTAATCTTAGAATGCTACATCGTCTAAATTATATAATCAATTCCAACATAACTTTGTATTTTGACAGTTTACATTACATCTATAAAATGTATCTACACGGAGCATCTTTTGTCCTACATTTTGAAAGATAGCGACATGCGAATAAATAAAGTTTTTCTGTCATATTTTGGGAGACAATTGACAGATTCCTACCAAATTTTGCAAACAAATAGTACTGCAGCAGGTGGTGTAAACTGGTATGTTTTAAGTAGGTTGGGCACTTATATTCAAAATGGTGGATATATAAACATTTTAGTTTAGTATATTTTGTCAACTAAACTAATTCTAACTTAAATTTGTATGCTAGCAGTGCCTATTACAACCATAAAATATGTCTAAGGAGAGCCTTATTTCTCTGGCATTTTGTATGATAGCCCAACTAATAAAAATTAATTTTTTATCTCATGTTTCGGTAAACAATCAACCCATTCTTAAACAATTTAGCGAAGAAATTGTACTGTGTTACGTCATATATATATATATTTTTTATATTTTTTTTTTAAGTATGCCACACTTATTAACAGAATGGCGGCTATAATATTATTTCAGTTTTGTGTGCTGTATCTACGAAGTTATGCAATCTATTTTAACTTAGCTTTGCATATTGGCAGTTTACATTCATAAAATGTGCTACTTCATTACCTTCTGTCCTCCATTTATGAACATCGCTATATGAAAATTATGAAGGTTTTATGCCATATATCGTGGACCAATCAACCGATTCCAACCCAATTTTACACTGGAACATTTCAACTAATTTGTGCCAAATTGTGCACACCTTAAATGCTACAAAAGTTCACGCAAACTTCCATGATTTGAATGGGTCAGACAATGATGTTCAAAATGGAGGCGTGATAGATAATTTAGGTAAGTTTGCCATATATATTAAACAATTTAACAAAATTCAAACAAATTTTGTAAGTATACATTATATATTAAAAGCATTGTATATTAACCTTTTTTCTTAATTTTGTACAATAGCTTTAAATAAGAAAATAAAGTTTTTTATGACATAGCTTAGGGGCCAAAAAACCTATTTCCCTCAAATTCTTAACACAAGTACCACTATGGTAGAACATGTAAACTTATCTGTTTCAAGTGGCTCAGTTACTTATTTTCATGATGACGGCCTTCTTAATATTATAAGTTATTATGCCCTGTAATTAACAAACAATATACTGATTAAACCCGAAGTTGATGCTCCGAATCCGAATTCCATAAAGCAGGGCATTGCACTCTCTAGTTTACTGTAGAGGTTTTCTCGGTTCAAGTCCCGGGTAAGGCACGTGTGTATCTGTTATTGTCTCACTAATTTCGCATACGTTTCTGGTTTAATTTCTAAAGTTATTGCTTTCAAAGAGAAATCAATTCCTACCTAGGAACTCAGCTTTTAAGAACTTATTTAAAAATAAATTGAACCCATGTTGAGGAAAATAGTCTTATAAGTTACATCAGTAACTTCTTGTTTTCTGATGTACCATTCAGTATAGATAAAATGTTGTTCGATACATTTCATCAAAAAAATTAAGTTCTCGAAGAATATGCATTGTTATTTTCTCCAGAACATGTGCAAATACATTACCTGCAATCGTTGTGAGGGGTGTATTTAGAAAAAACCAACGTCCTGTGGCAAATGCAATTATTTTCAATGGAAGCCAGAAATGTAACGAGATCCCTCCTGGACAGAGAGGGGTGGCACAAAGTGCAGAGGGAGGTAAGCCACGGGGAGAGCCGTGGCCACCGGGACTACAAGGCCTTACAACCTCGTGTAGATTCCCAGAGACGTCACGACTAGTTGGCCAACATAAGTGGCCAATATGGCTGGCAGCTTGGTTCGTTTCGGCATGTGGCGCCTACTGTTTTTATAAAAAAAAACAATAGGTTAAATGGTAATAACCCAATACGGTGTTTAAGTTTCGTGTTCCTCGGTGTCCTGACCACGAAGGAAGAATAAATGCCTTGTTGAACATTATTTCGCGAAAGCACTTCGTTCCTGCAAAATCTTAATATGTAGGTAGATGTTTACTAACTTTATAGCTTTCAGAAGAAAAAGTTATATTAGCATTATCTTTATTATTGCAGTTTGTGTATGTGTGTGCCAGCATTAGTCAATGATAGCTGTTCAATCCTACAACGGTGATTAGTTTCACGCACCTGACATACATGCATTTTTACAGTATTTTCTTTAAAAATAAAATATATCTCAGTAAACAAATTTACTGAGACTGTTTAAACTTTTTTATTAGTTAGTTTTTATAAGTTATTTCAAATAATACCGATATTTTACGAAATATAACGCACAGCGAGCTTCACGCCAAAGAGGTTATGTTTACAGAACCTGCCCCATTAGTTAAACAATGTAAGGTAATATATTTATTACACAAAGAACAATTATGAAATGGCTTGTAGAATGTATCAATAAATAATATTACTGAATAATTTCTTTGTTGTTTACAAATGGAAATATATTAAAAGCAACTAAAATTAAGAAATAGCCTACAATGCGTTGTAAAATCCAGAGAATTTAATCATTAAGTAAGCTAATATTTTTGAGCTTTATTGTCAATTTATACGAGGAAACTTTTTTGTGCATTATTGATTACGTTGTTTCATGCCCTGGGAGAAGGGAGGAAGAATAGCGCTTGCGCACTTACATAATATTGTTACAAGACACCAGGTGCGTATCTTAGTTCGTGAAAAATGGACGTCTTAATAAAAATATTTAAAAAAATTTAATTTTTATAAATATTTACATTGCTACAAAAACGCACACAGCTATTATTTACAACACCGAAGGTCATATTTCTAATATTAACTCTTTGTTCTCAGCGAACCGAATAATTACTTACAATTCAATCCTAATTAAAGTCCTCAGGACAGCCTTTATTCTTACTGCAGTCCTTTTGTTCGCACAGACAATTTATACATATTTAATTAAACAGCGTTATTGCCATCATCCGGAAATGTGTCGTCACTCATGCATCCAGTCCAACAGTCCAGTCAGTTAATCTCACTCTTCACTGCACAGATGCTCGCCGACTCACTCTCACTGACCGCTGCAGTCGCCCCTTGTGACTCCTCGCCGTGTCAAATGGCGTTCATCTGACTTGCCTTGCAAGATCCCCGTAGGGTGAGATTCATTTTTGTAAGTTAGAGCCGTATTGGGGTAGAATAAATTTTATGAATGCTGTAGAAAATTGGTAACATTACGTACTAAGCAAACCAAAGGTAGAAAATTTTAGTGTCAGAAAGTTTACGAAATTTTATTTCGGCATATGATGAAGTACGCTGTCAAAGGAAAGTTCCCAACATACTTCATTGGATAATACATATTACTATCTAAAGAAAACTTAAAGTAACAGTAGTTCTAAAAATATGAATTATTAGAACAGTTACAAATATAAATATCTTTACACTGTTGCATGGCAGTCTGTAAGCCATATTTGACACAAGATCCTAATGTTGCATTTTTTAAAAACTACTTTGTTGGTTTCTGACAGTACTTACTAACTGTGTCTGTTTTCTTTTTCACCAGTTAAGGTACTCTGCCTGGCTTCGTGCGTATGAAAGTGCATCGAGGTTGTGACGACAATTTTTAGTTACCAAAATTACCAAAATGAACACGTTAATGAAGAGAACAAGACACATGACAGTCCCGAATCCTCGACTGGTTTTCGATACCCAATATTTCAAAATGTCAATATTAACATTTCTTTGCTTTTAATTTTCTGAGTATGACATGGTTAATCAACCAGATATGAAAATTTAAAATTTATAGTCTTAAAGGCTTATATATTTTTGTTTTTTCAGCTTTTCGTTATTGGGGGTTATGTCTATGTTATGAATTGGTTGACTATAACTTAAACGGTTCGGAAATTATAGCCAACTATGCTTATAAGTAGACTTAGGGTAACTTTACCCTGCAGTCATTTTTGTTGTCGGGAGTGATGCCTATGTTATGAATTTGGTAGATGTATCTTAAATGGCTCGGAAATTACAGCCAACTATGCTTATAAGTAGGCTTAGGGCATACTTGACCATGGGGTCTTTTTCGTTGTCGGGGGTGATGCCTATGTTATGAATTTGTTGACTATATCTTAAACAGTTCGGAAATTACAGCCAATTATACTTATAGGTGGACTTAGGACGTATTTGGCATGTGCGCGGTGCGACTCTAGGCTAGCGTGGGTGAGCGGGCCTCAGGCCGTGTCGCACAGGTGCAATGACAGAGTAGGAAACTCGTCCCCGCCAGGACTCCAGGTGAAAGGAGACCAAAAGGAATATGAGAAAACCAACTTGGAATGGTAGAGCATGAGACTTTTCCCATCCAGGATGCTAGGTGAAAGGAGACCAGAACGAATATGAGAAACCAAAGTGGAATGATAGAGCATGAGACTTGTCCCCGACAGGATGCCAGGTGAAAGGAGACTAGAAGGAATATGAGAAAACCAAGGTGGAATGATACAGCATGAGACATCTTCCCGCCAGGACACTAGGTGAAAAGAGACTAGACGGAATATGAGAATACCAAGGTGGAATGACAAAGCATGATGAGAGAAGTTGCATGATGGGGCAATGAACTCGAACATTCTTCAGGCAAGATGGATGGTGCTGGCATGGAATGATAGAGTGTGAATGTCAGGATACCCTCCCCACTCCTCACTCCTCGCTCCTCATTCCCCAAAAAGGAGTCACTTAGCCACATTGTGGAGTCATCGGCGGAATTTGTGCTAAAGTCAGCTGCAGTGTGCAAAACACATTTTTGTGAACAATTTTGCTGGTTTGGAGTGAATTTCGGGAAATTTTGAGGTAAATTCTGACGATTTTGGCGGTTTTTAAGAGAAAAAAAGGAAATTCCGAGATGAAAAATAAAAAAATGGCATAATGACATCATCCAAGATGGCCGCAAGCTTGTCCCCTGTTCCCATCCCCAGTGCCCTGAGCAGAACCGCTCATTTCTTACTACTTACGACATTTCTAACATGCGTGGTTCTGCAATCTATTGGTTCTAAATTGTGTTTTTCTTTTGTATGATCATTCACCTGTAGTTTTGTTTTATTACCGTTCAAAGGTGCGAATTTCAATTGTACGACGTTTCTAACGTACGTGGTTCTGCAGTGAGTGGTTCTAAATTGTGTGTTTCTGTCGTACGATAGTTCTAACATCTATTTTTATTTTGTATGGCTGTTCCAACACCTGTGTTTCTCTTTTGTGACTGTTCGGTTGTCCGTGTTTCTAGAGAATATTGGTTCTTAGTTGTGTGTTTCTGTTGTATGACGGTTCTAAGATGTGACATTTCTAAATAATGTGTTCTCGTGTGTTTACTCTGTTATATGACTGTTCTAGACTGTGTGTTTGTGATGGATGTACGTGTGGTTCCCGCCGGCTCCGGCCGGCAGGAGCGTCACTGGGCAGCGGTGCGGACGGGCGCACACGTGCACTCTGCCGCTCGCCGTGCGGAGGCGAGCGCACACGTGTTCCGACAGTCGCTCTCCCCCCACGCCCCGCGGCCGGCGCCCGGGAGAGGGGGAGGCGCTAATCCCGTGCAGGTGGCCGCCGTAGTCACCGCTGCTGCTGCTGCTGTGCGCTCCCTTCCACGGTAGCTGCCGCCCGGTAATTGGCGTCCGTGACGGGGTCACCTGCTCTGCTCGCCTCACCGCAACCACTGCCTGCCACTTTCTCACAGCATGCTCTGCTCGCTGACTGGCCACTCACCATCTGAGCTCCCGCATCACGAACTCGCTGGTCTCAACACGTCTCAACCTTTTCCTGCTACTTTCGACCAACCGAGCTGTGTAACGAATCCGTCCTCCGCGGCGCAGGTTGTTGCGTGCCGGCTCACGGCGCGAGGGGTACCGGGATGGTGTCCAGAGTACGGCATTAGTTCGTCCTAAATGGAGAACAGTGAAGTGATTGGGGCTGCTATTTATACTGAGGCCTTGAGAGCCGATCAGGGTGAATGAGTTGAGTTGAGATGAGAGATTTGGGTGGCTCTTAACAACGAGGTCTTGAGAGCCGATGAGGGTGAAACGTGGTGAGAATGGAGCAGCGCCGGAATGCAAGGGCGGGGGGAATGGGAGATTTCCGAGAAAACCCGCCGACCAGCGGCATCATCAGGCACGATACCCATTTGTGAAAATGAACCCGGTTCGCCTTGGTGGGAGGCGAACAGTCTAACCGCTCAACCACCGTGGTCCTGACGATCAGGGTAAAGCGCCGGAATGCAAGGGTGGGGGAAACGGGATATCCCTGCGAAAACCCGCTGACCAACGGCATGATCCCCACACGAGAAAATCCAGAAGCGACCACGCCGGGAATAGAACCGGTTTCGCCTTGCTGACATTTGTCCTCCTAAGTGCTGTCTGAGTCTGTCACTGAAAGTCGAAAGAGGTATAGGCTATTCACGGTAAATGTAGCACTTTTGAAAGCCCTCGCATTTAGAATAATTGTCAATAAATATATTTTATTTTAGCCTTAGACGTTAACTTTCGAGTGCGGTGGAATATGCACACTGTGTTATTTATTTAGAAAGGCAGTTAAAAGATTAAAAAAAACGGCTGAACGGAAAAAGTAACACGAATTTTCACTTTACCGTGAAAAACCTATAATTACGTGATGGTGAAGAAGAAAAATGTGGAACCACGCTCGTCACCGATTCGGGAGGAGCTGGGTTCGATTCCCGGCCCGGCCATTCTAATTTAATTTTCCCGTGTTTTTCTGAAATCGGCCCTGGCGAATATTGAAGAGGTAATTTACCAAAAGGCCATGACCGTTTCCTTACCCATTCCTTTCTTCAACGACGTCACTTTGCCTACCTCCAAGGTATTCGACGGCCACCGTTAATTGTATGGGATGATTTCTCGCTAACGGGTCATGAGTATTGCAACACAGCAAACATTTTGTACATTTTGACATGATAATTAATAAACCATCTCATAATTTGAGAAAAAAAACTAGGTTTCAAAATTTACTGCGATGTGGGAGTAACACCTCCCGTTTCATTCCTGACTGGAAATGCTATTTTCTACATAGGAGAAATTTACATGAGAAAGTAACGGATTACTCGGCTACCACCCCAACTCCCATCCCGTCAACCCTCTTTCCCATCAACAGCGTAAACATCAGCTTGCCTCTGTTTGCCACCTGCACACAAAACCTCTCACGCAAACTCAGGTGTTCTTAGGACTGTAGACAAAAAAAAGGATCGTGGCCTAAGTAAAAAAAAAGGGGGGGGGTGACAGGCCCCTCTAAATATTTTTGCTCCCGTTGCCCTTCCCCGGCACTTGAATTTTGACTTATTATTTAATTTCATGTGAAAACTCATCACTATATGAGAAATTACACTAAACTAGAGAATTATATAAAAATATTTTTCTGGATATACTCGTACGTGCAAAGGGCTTTTGTGTTACTATAGGTCCAAATAAACTATGTCTGGAGTTTGGGCACTGAGTTTCCGAACAGCCGGTGTGTGTATATGCACTATATAATATGTGTGTGTATATATATATAGTTACAATATTCTTAGTCAGTGGGTTGATCCAGGTTCAGGTTCGTTAAGGGATGGAGGTCTTAATTTAAAAAAAAGAGATCATTATAATGTCCTAATTTTATTTACAATGACTACAAACAAAATCATTTCGACCAAAATTCTCGCTTGCTGTTTACAATAAATGAATTCAATCAATACAATTTGCAATTACCTCAAAGAAACTAATATTGTTAAATTATTAAAAATCAGTCCCAATACACCGTGCATCAAAACCTGTTCAATTATTTTATAAATTATATGTCCATATTTTACAGTTTTAATACTGTATTTGCAATAAAATCCGAATTACATGTTCATGCAATCCCACGTCAGTTTAGTCGAGGCCCCATCAGTCCGCAATGTTCTAGAGTTCTCCGAGCGCTCTTACGCACGGTAGCCTTCACGCGTCGGGTATAACACCCTCTCGTTCATTCTCAACACAAACACCTCGTCCGCCGTCACCTCATAACCTTCCGTCGTCACGTCGTCCGTCCCCTTCGCCGATGTCTCTCGCGGCACCATGCGACGCTCAAGTACCGCACTCAGCCAACTGGCTTCCACAGAAAGACTCCCGACCCTGGGGCCGCTGTAATATGTATACAGTCGTAGACCATTGCCCAGGAATTTCTCTAAATGCCGCTTTGCGCCGAGAACCCTAGTTCCCAGAATATTCTTGCGCATCCTCTAAACTCGTTGGCTTCTCCAGAAGGGGGGAGAAGGGGCTGTGACGCCAGCCCGCTCACCACTGTCAATCATTCATTCGGCAAACGGGTCTGCCTGGGGGAATGGTAGAGTTGGGTCACCCCCCACAGAGCTTGACTACGCATGGTGCTCGCACTTCGTGCGTCAGTCGGCTCGTAACACTATATATATATATATGTATATATATAAACACACATACTGTATATGACGCTGTATAAGAAAGGAATTTAATGGTGTACAATGCAGAAAATATCGTCCGTTGAAGGAGACATAATTCATTTTTGAAGCTATTTTGGTAGCCTCGCAAACATAGCTGTGGCAATAATATCGAACATAGAAACATTTATAATGGTTCCGACGTATGGCAAAGCGTTATCTTGATACAGTATTTGCACAGTTCCGAACAAAAATCTGGACATTGTACCGCATAATGGACCACTGATCTGAAACAGTTAAATTGTGGATTAAGCTCTATCTACATATATGATACAATTGCCATGCCGACGTAATTATCAGTCCTGATTACGTTTGCATTTTTGTGAAAATATGTAGAAAATACACATTTCCTTGACTACACCCAGATAATTTTTAATTACTTATACCTGCATATAAATATATTAACTAACAGTATATTATTTACCAAATACAGAATAAACACAGTAAATTTGGTTGAGTTAGCGTCAACAAATGGAACTATTATATTGAGGTTCCCCTTACAAAGCACTAAAAAATGTAAGACAAAAAATAATTA
Source organism: Clitarchus hookeri (assembly GCA_002778355.1). Lineage (NCBI taxonomy): Eukaryota > Metazoa > Arthropoda > Insecta > Phasmatodea > Phasmatidae > Clitarchus > Clitarchus hookeri. Next base: position 336,443 of record NQII01000736.1, read on the forward strand.
AGTGTTTTCTGCAGGTGTTCCACTGCAATACTTATNTATATATATATATAGTTATATGCTGCAGGAGTAGAGAGTTTATGGCATGCAAATGGTAGTAGAAGCGTCTTCACCTATCGTGGCATTGTAAAATATTTTATATAAGAGCTTATGATGCACGTTCATGAGCCAAAAATTAATATTACGTTATTTGATATAATAATTGTCTCCGAATCACGTGTTTTTACTTTCGGTGCTCAATTTCTGAATCACGTCATAGGCACGACCAATTTCACCTCCTCGCCACATGATCGCGGCGTCTTGCCTTAAATATCAAGGCCACAAAGAACAAATTCGCAGAGATAATAAATTTTCTTTTCGTGTTTTCAACGAAAAAGCCATTCGTCATTTCGCAACTCTCCTCAGAATTCGATTACTCTAATTACATCCACTGTTGCGGCACGACATAAATCCTGGTCCGGTCACGAAAGCAAAGCAAGTTTCAGTGTTTCGAAGTTGGCGTAGTCACGATATGACTTCACACGATGTCGGCGACCTACCTGAAACCAGTAAACCACACGTACTGGCGGGCCGCGGTGGTGTAGTGGTTAGACTACTCACCTTCCACATAGGCGAAGCGGGCTTGATTCCCAGCGGGGTCGCTCCCGGATTTTCGCAAGTGGGAATTATGCCGGACGATGCCGCTGGCCGGTGGGTTTTCTCGGGGGTATCCCGTTTCCTCCACCCTTTCATTCCGACGATGCTCCATACTCACCTCGCTTCACTCTCATCGGCTCTCAATACTTCAATGTTAAGAGCCACCAAAATCTCTTTTAAGAAAATTGTTGCCCGCATAAAGACTGAAATAGCTCTGTTGTGATTTGTTGTGCTGGTAGCGAATCACGAAAAGTAGTTCTTCGTATTAACGTTTTATCTTAATTGTTATTTTGAGTATGGGGCAACTTAAATCGGTCCGTTTTGGTTTTTAATTACAAATAAGATTAATGATTGACCAAATAGTAACGCATTTAAATGTTCCTAACAATTCCACGGTGTTATTCGATTGACGTGTGCATATTGTCATGTTTACACCATATCAAATGTTACGTGTGGCTATGGAAGTGTACGCTTTGAAAAGGAAATATAGTAAAAAACAAACAAAGATTTCAAAACTCTCACTTATCAGTTAATGTCAAGTGGACGGCATTGAGCCACGTTGACGATGATATTGATAATTCTTCACGTAAAACACCAACCACAGTGCCATTACAAAGAAGAAACATCTCCCTATTGTGCGCTATTTTTTATGCCTACGTTGGCTGCAACGGAGTCGCATAGCAATAATTATGCCAAATGTACACGTTAGGAGTTCGTCGTATCAGTAATAAAATTGTGTAAAATCACTGCATGACAATAAAAATTTTTTTTATTAATTTTTATAATGGCCTCTGTATTGCGTGCACGCCCATACACAGCGTACTCAACAAGCACGTTTAATTTCTAACGCCAATATAGTTTTCTGTGTGTCAACGTATCAGTAATTTTACTAGTTCTCATCTGTTTACAAAGTGTTTAATTAATTGATATTTGGCAGACAAACGTAAAAAAAAAAAAAACATCTCAGGTTCACAGGTGTTTTAATGAGAAATGAGAATTAAGATATAAATGTAGTGTAACAAAACATGGGGTAGGCTTACGCTGAACTTGTTTTATGTTATTTGTTGACAGGGATTTTCACAAAGAAACCGCATTTTCTTCTTTTCTTAGCAGGTCATAGTGAAATTATCCATTCCTTAGACATTTTAAGGAAAAAAAAAAAATTTCTTCCATAAGGATATGTTTCAGTATCTTTTTTTTATATACAAGTGAATTTCAGACACGTGAAGCAGCAAGGGAGCACTTTTCAAAGGAAAGACGCCCTTACTGCAGTGTGACTTTCCGTCCGCAGCTCCCGCGCCGTCATGAACTGTTCGAGCAGGAAGAACCTTGAGTTTAGAAAGCGACGCTGTAGGGTGATGTTTGTAGGCTCACACGAAGCATGTACGAGACGTCTAAAACCCACGGGTAAGTGGCCATTATGTCTCCACAGACCGCATCTCAAACGTGTGCGGTGCACTCAAAATGCCTGTCGCTTGCTACCCTAACTGATTTGAGGAGCTGCATGAATTATTCATACAGCGACGAGTCCAAACAAACCGGTCACTCATGTCACAAGATAAGCCTCGTTGGAAAGCGGAGAAGAATTGATCGGTTCTTTCACAGCTGGTTAAATCTTCCACGTTTCATGCTCCTCGGGAAACTGAGCACGAACCACACAATTTTTCATCACGCTGTAGTAACAGATTGGTTTTCAAACATTCTTACGTAATAATAAGAAACTACTTTCATCTGTCCATTACCTACTGCACTCGTCAACAGCCATCCGCGTCACACAAAACTTGATTCCTACTCAACTAAACGTGCATTGTCGGTTCATATGCCACTCACGGTAACTTCACACTTTTCTGAAGCCCTGCTAAAGTGCTACTGTAGGGTACCGATTACGTATCCTCCCGCTACATGTAAGCAAAAACTCTGCCATGTGACATACGTTTGAACTGTCAAGTGCCTTGTTTACTGTTTTCAGCTGTTCAAAGAATGCTGGCATATTTCAAAAAGCGGTCATGTAAGGCTGGATTTATGCACTGCGTTTTGGTGCGTCCGTCGGAAAACGTACGCATCTAAGTATATTGGTTCAAATTAACCATTTTATGCACCGATGTACGTTCGTTTCGAACGTACGTTAGCTAAATCCATCCGTCAAGTATTTAAACCGGCCTCCCCAAAATAAACATGCGTTCTGTCTAAGTTAATTGAGTTATGTTAGAACGTTTACGCAAACGTACGTTTTCGATCCGTCACGAGACGTGCATGGTCCTTGTTGGGAATGATTGTTGGGGGGGGTGGAGGCATTGTTTACCCTTCTCGCCAGCCCACACGCCGACATTGTCGTAGTCCACTCCACTGGTAGCGTATCTTCACACTGTGTTGTCGCTGTTGTGCTTTCCGGCNTGGTCCTTGTTGGGAATGATTGTTGGGGGGGTGGAGGCATTGTTTACCCTTCTCGCCAGCCCACACGCCGACATTGTCGTAGTCCACTCCACTGGTAGCGTATCTTCACACTGTGTTGTCGCTGTTGTGCTTTCCGGCGATATACTTATGATGGCGGGAAACAGTGCAAGTGCTGCGTTAGATGAATTTTCTGTGGAAGTTCAAATGATAATTTCTTCCCGANACGTTTACGCAAACGTACGTTTTCGATCCGTCACGAGACGTGCATGGTCCTTGTTGGGAATGATTGTTGGGGGGGTGGAGGCATTGTTTACCCTTCTCGCCAGCCCACACGCCGACATTGTCGTAGTCCACTCCACTGGTAGCGTATCTTCACACTGTGTTGTCGCTGTTGTGCTTTCCGGCAGTATATGATGGCGGGAAACAGTGCAAGTGCTGCGTTAGATGAATTTTCTGTGGAAGTTCAAATGATAATTTCTTCCCGANTATGATGGCGGGAAACAGTGCAAGTGCTGCGTTAGATGAATTTTCTGTGGAAGTTCAAATGATAATTTCTTCCCGAAGCTTGTATGGCTGAACACAGTTAGATCGGATTCTCTACCATATGCTCCAGCGTCAACGTAAACGAACTTGTACTTGCAGTCTGCTACTGCTATCAAAACAATAGAAAAGTAATTCTTATAATTGTAGAACATTGAACCAGAGTGTGGTTGATTCAAATTTTCTCGTGCTTGCCGTCAATTGCATGAAGGCAATGAGGAAAGTTACAATTTGTCATAAAGCTAGTCGCAATGCCTCTCCAAGTATTTACATCATCCAGTGGTACAAACACATATTTGTGTAATGATAACCATGTAGCAATACACATTTGTTTTGCAATCTGCTTGCTGTTGTCCCACCAGCCTGAAATGTATATTGTAGGTCAGTGTATGTACATCCTGATGCCAACAATCTGAGACAAACATATTCACTGTACAGCATTATCCTATACAAACAAAAAACCAAAAAACAAACAACAAAAACGTATTTTATAACAAGAGATTCAAATAAATAAAATGATTACATGTTTGGTGTTTTGTTTCAGGTAAAGACCTGCAGCTCAAATAGAGAAGCATTAGGGACGCTTTCGTGAGAAATCACAGAGCCATACGGAAGAAGTCTGGCGACGCAGCCAAAAATATAAAAAAATACCTCTATGCAAGACAGTTGGATTTTCTAACGACAATCCCAAACCACAACGAGACAGAAGATTCCTTGGCCAACAACTCGGCAGTGGAAGCAAGTACTCCTGATGGCGNACCACAACGAGACAGAAGATTCCTTGGCCAACAACTCGGCAGTGGAAGCAAGTACTCCTGATGGCGATCTTGAAGTTTCCCCAGATTTTCAACAGGATATGAATGTATCCAACGAATCATCTACTGGTACACTATTTAGAAGAAAAAAGAAAAAAATTGGAAGATAAGTTAGAAAATGATATTCATATGATGTTAAAACAAAGTCAAGAGACCGTTTTACACGATAAAGACGATGATTTCAATTTATTCTTATCATTGATGCCAAGTATTAAAAAATTGAGTGATGTCGATAAATGAAAATTTCGCAGTGACGTATTGCAACTGATGTTGAAATATACCACACAATAACAACCACAGTACGTAGTCCTACCAGCACCCACCATCCATAACAACACTGATCACATAAATTCCCGCAACTTTCATCTAACAATGTCCCTGAACAAAACTATCTGGATTTCCAACAAATTTACTCCCCAATGCAACGTCACGTGTCAAGTCTACCCAACTTGACGAGATCAGAATATCACCAACAACGGCCCAAACACATATCCAGGCTACTGCCAGTAACAATCAACAAAGACTACACAAGACCCCGGCGCGCATTGAAACATTTACTTCGTTCAACAATACGTTTTATGAAAACAGCACACTTGCTACTGACCAAAGCAGTTATTATTCACCCTCACCAACGAATAATGTGATGAGTAGTACTTCCAATAATTCCAGTTCCTTGTTATCACTCCATAAACTGTTCCCATTACGTATACTGTCAGTGATTAACTGCCGATGAAATTGTGTTTATACTATATTGCGTTGGAGTTTAGATTTATGTGTTTATTGGTGGACATTTTATGTGGTCCAGTTCATTGGAGGTTACTTTTATTTTGTTCGTAAATGTGTGTGTTATTTTCATATGTACTATCTACCACTTTCTGTGTGACCATACATGTTTTGCAATTCTTTAAAGTGAAATGTTTGCCTTGTTGTCCTGACATGTTACCACAGCGTCAATGATTTCATTACAAATGATATGAACTAACAGCCTGAAGTTTTATTCTATTTTTTTTTCTAATAGCTCACTAGTGCAATGGTTTATAGTCGAAATTGAATTAAGATCGATTTTTATTACTTTGAAGCAAGACAATTAATTTGTATCCATAGTACACCTAATGTTTACTGTAACAAACATAAAATACATGATAATAATGATATATTGCAATAGAATGATTGAAAATTATTGTATCAGCATTGCAACTAATGACAATATGTAAATTATGTATACTTAGATATCATGCGACTTTATACCGTAGTATACTTTTTCAATCAAAACGTTGTTTACAATTTGATTACATTTTTTAATGGGTTTTTTTATAATTGATATTATGTTTGTAAATGCTTTGTTGACAAAATTGCATTAAAAACTGTATTTATTTGTAAAGAAGGATCTGATATGATTTGAAATGTGGAACAAGTCATTGCAAACAACATGTAAATTAGGCTAACAATGTTAGTACATTACCAAGGGCCACTTTCTCGAAATTACAAGAGTAGAATTTACAATTTACAGTTAGAAATAAATAAACATTGCTTTGCCTACAATTTCAGTTTACCCAAAGCTATTTGACTAATAAATTATAGCTTTAGGAATTTATAATGTTTTATGAGTAAAATTACCCTAACCTGAGTGTCATTGCTAATATTTATTCAGGGTCAAAGCCTAATCCACGAATCAAGCTGGGATCCTTTTTTTACAGTAGATCTAACCTTGCTCGAAAGCTCATCAAATGACACCTGAGACATACGAAAGTAATTAAAAAAACTTTTCACTGTTGTCTTTAAGTTCATGAAATAAAGTGTAAAATACTCCTCTTTCTAGCCGCACACACTTAATGGGGTGAACTGACCACCGCCTTCTTCTGCATTGTTTTTAAGCAACAAATAAACAACAACATGTTCCATGATCTATCTCTATTCAACAAGTGTAAACTGATCGATTTCCACCTCACCAGCTACTGACGTAGGTTTAAAAACGCATGAAAAAATTAACCAAAATGTCATACGTACGTTCGGAAAGACGTCCGTTTGCAAACGCACTGACAACGGATGACAAATGCATTAAAACAAAGACGTACGTTTTGAGACGTACGCACCAAAACGCAGTGTATAAACCCAGCCAAATTGTTAAAAATTTGGACCTGTAACTGTAGCTATGCCAGGTTTATGACTTTTAAACAATGTATTGATTTTTAGTTCTTATGATTATTGGTATACATATTGTTAACATATTTGAGTTATTCACGATATAATACATTACACATATACAAATTAATATTTTGCTTCGACTGTTATAATTGAGGGGAGAAGAACTGTAGCAGTTAACCTCTCGTTATTGATGTGTGTTGGGTTAAAAGACCGGCTTTGATTGAAATGAATATTAAAACGAAGGAGCATCCAGTTCAACAAAAATACAGTAAACTCAAGTACGAAACTCGTGTCGCATATCTTTGGTACGTAAATGCGACGAACTTGAAGATAGTGGTGAACATGCACATATATACAGTAACTATTATTCCGCTCGTATTTCTTTGCGTACTGGTTTTTTTCTATGGGTGTATTTAATTATTCATTTAAAAAATTTCAAGCACCTGGGATAAAGTTACAACATTGTGATATATAAACAGACATGACTTTCAAATAATAAATCTAGTCATGGAAACTGTTTTTATTGTTATCTAATATATAAAATTCTCCCGTCACAGTGTTAGTCACTGAACTCCTCCGAAACGGCTGGACCGATTTTTATGAAATTTTTTTATGTATACGCGGTAGGTCTGAGAATAGATTTATATCTATTTTTTACACCCCTAAGTAATAAGGGTGGCCACCCCCAAACAATTTTTTTTTATTGTTTGAACAAAATTTTTATTTTTTATTTTTTTATGATGTGGCATTAAAAAATACATACCCTCCTAAATTTGCACCCTTCTACCACCAACCCTTATTTTTTTATAGCGATATTAGTAATTTAATAAATTTTACCCTAGGTCGATAACTGATCAATTATCATCGATCATTTATCGATCTAGGTTACGATTTATTCCCACCAGGTGTCTCCCCGTGACACAGCACGGAGTAGCCGGTCTCCACTAAGTAATAAGGGTGGCCACCCCCAAACAATTTTTTTTTATTGTTTGAACAAAATTTTTATTTTTTATTTTTTTATGATGTGGCATCAAAAAATACATACCCTCCTAAATTTTCACCCTTCTACCACCAACCCTTATTTTTCCACCAACCCATATCTACCACCAACCCACATCCTCACACACTTACAATAAGTTATAGTTATTTTTTCTAATACTATAATCACTAGAAATACTTTTTATGGCAAAACAACGTTTGCCGGGTCAGCTAGTAACGTATAAATCTTGCACGTGCAATATTTGCTATCGCACAGACACGCACGCACACACACTACAAGCCCAGCATTGAATGGCCACGACGCGAACGCAACAATGGCCATTTCGATTTCACGAACGTAACTCGCAACCGACACGATACTCAAGGGCGTTCTCAAGAAGGGTGCAAGGGGTGCAGCTGCACCAGGAATCTGGCCAGTTTCGTATTCCCACTGGACAGTCTACGTATTTGAAACGACCACTTAATTCAAAATAGGTTCAATGTTTTGTAAGCTATATGTGATGAATACGTTAAAATGCATTCTTACCTTGTACTTTAATCTCGTAAAAGTGGATCTTCATTTTGCTGTTTGCGCTCTTCCCCCCACCCCTCGCCACTCCTAATTACCTAACCCTGAGCTCGCGTAAAAGTTGACACGCGTTACAGTATATTAATTCCTGCGTGGAAACACAGATTTATCAAAACCTCGTAGTTTGCTTGGGTACGTTGAAAAATCGCAATGTGTATAAACTTGAGTCATTTTAAGTATTTTCCGCAGCAGCTTGGTTCAGGAAAAAGTAACACGCCATGTCATGTCGTCACTTCTGCTAATTTTCGAATTCGTAATAGTTCCGCCAACATACCTACATATATTATAATAATTATTCAATCATTAAAATCTTGTCTTAGTTTTAAAGTACAAGTTTAAAAAATCATTATTTTTACTGTAATAAGAATGAAATGCACTAACATTTAAAACATATATAACTTTCCTGCTACAACTAGCGCTGCGAAACTTACCGAGAGAGATAGAGAGAGAGAGAGAGAGAGAGAGAGAAGCTCTGCTCCACCTATTCAAGTTTCTTCCTCGGACAAAAAAAAATTGTCGCTAGGGCCTACGCACCGTAATTTTCACTGATATTTTTAACTGTAACAATAAAATATGTTTCCATCAGTGCTACCTAAAAATTTTAATATTTCGATATAACATTTAATTTTTTAAAAGGATTCCAAAGAACTACGTTAAAACATATTTTTTATATGAATTATTTCTTACTAGCCGTTGTCAACACATCGCTGCTCTCGCTGTTTTTAATTCGTATTGAATACAAAATAAATATTACAAATTATAGAAGATACAAAGTTAAAGAATAAAAATAATATAATACTTTTAAAGTTAATCAAAGTATTGTATATTTGTAACTAACAAGTTATTTAAAATACAGTTTGACATATTACTCCTAGGGTGATTTTTCAAACGTGAATGGACTATAGAATTTCCGTTGTTTTCTGTTATACGCTCTACGACCATCTCCGTGGTTTTGCGTCATTGCCCCGCACCCGCGGCTCAGAATACTAAGTATACAGGGGCCGCGGTGGCTGACCGGCTAGACTACTCGCCTCCCACCAATGCGAACCGGGGTCAAACCCCGGCAGGGTCACTCCGGATTTTCACAAGTGGGAACCGTGCCGAACGATGTCGCTGGTCGGCGGGTTTCCTCGGGGATCTCTTGTTTCCCCCCGCCCTTGCATTCCGGCGCTGCTCCATTGTCACCTCTTTTCACCCCCATCGTCTCTTAAGACCTCGTTGTTTAGAGCCGCCCAAATCTCTCAACAACTGCTTAGTATACATAAGTGAACTTGTAAGGCGGTTTCTTTGATGTGGGCGTATTCATTGTTTGGCTGCGCGAGGTTCCGGAATGGACCGTGTGAGCTACTGCGTGCTGCGAGAATCTCCTTATTGGCTGAGCTGCCAGCTAGCGAGGAAGTTACCAGGTGCTGATTGGCGAACGGCGTTCCGACGTGTTGCTTGTCAGTCAGTGGCGCCATTTTGCTGGCGTGTACGTTTGGAGTTCTCGGAATAAGCGGATGTTCTACCACTGTATTCTTAAGTTACTCTGTGACTTCGCTGCGAAAGACAATGGCGACGGAAAATCGACCGCAGAATAATTTTACCTATAGTCTATTCGTGGTTTGTTCATTTTTTTTAAATAAAATCTTTAAAAAAACATCTCACGTATGACGTGATAATTTTTTTTCCAAGATAAATCGCGTATCCCAAGCGTTTTATACTTGTGTTAATATAAAAAAACATAATTTTTATAGAGACCCGGAAATTTCGTGAATTCATTTGAGGACAAGCTAGACTACAAACACATGTACATTTGACTTCCTTTTTTAATTGGATCGCAGTTCGTAAGACACGCCCTGGTCGAACTTGAGCCAATAACTAACCTGCAAGGAAACAAGAACCAAATCCCGTGCCACCTGGTTTGGGTTAAAATTGGAGCATCAGCCAATGAACAACTAATTGAGGCTCGCGTACACAAAGGATTGTGGAGTCTAGCTTGCTACCAAATTAATCCGCGTAATTTCCGGATCACTAATTAATTTTGGTTAAATTTGACTTTTACTTTTAGTTAACCAGTAAATTATAACACTTAATTTATAACTAACACGAATATAGACAGATGAAAACAGGTGTGCTGGTAATGCCTAGCAAGAAAAAGTTCTTATACAAAACATTATTACACTGAGTCCGCTCGAGTGCGGTGCGCTGGCCCTCCCGTGCTATTTCGTAAGCTTTGTTTGCATGAGGCGGAGGAATATCCTGGAAGTAGAACTTTAGCAGGGCTTCAGGAAAGTTGGAAGTAAAGTGAATGGAGGACAGCCGCCTGGGCTGGGCGCGATAAGATCTCCATCGCAGATTTTCGTGGGTTCCTATTGGCCTTTGGGTTGCCAACTCGTCATCACATAGCCTAATCACCCTTTCACACTGTACCATCGTTGGTGTCACCACCGCGTCAGGCCATAAGATTTTAATGGAACGTCTGGCTTCGCCGCCAGTGGTGAGGCGGCTGACGGGCGCGATCCCACGGGCTGGGCCGCCAGTACTGTGGTGGCGCCACCACGTCGTCCCGTCGTTCTATATAAAGCCATTCACGCGACCACGAGCCCGATCAGTCGTTTCTGCTCAGCGTCCTGGCGAGGAGTGCTCGTCCGGAAAGTGTGTAACGTGAGTTCTAAATTAGTGCAGATCACGGAAACTCAAACTTCTACACTGAGATGAAGTTCAAGCGAGGACTGCATTGTGGAAGATGACTTCCGAATAGTATGCTGATGGGTATTTGAAGAAGAGCCGGGATTACGTATGTGGATATTTTCCAAAACAAAGTATAAGCCACTATTGCGCAGACGAAATTGCAAAAAAAAAAAAAAAAAAAAAAAAAAAAAAAATTGCGCGCCTGTCTCTTTCAATTCCATGTTTCTAGCGTTGACCCGTTGTTGATGGCTTGTCTGTTGACGGCAATAAATCATAACGCGCCACAATGGTCACGTTCGCGTCACCGAATTTCTTGATACCGCCACCATGGTGGCCCCTTGTGAAACGGCCCTAAGGCACGATCATGCACAGAGACGAAATGTCGTGGCGATTCCTTTTGCTTTGGAGTACTTCATTCTCTGATTGGTTGTGCGAGGGTCTGGGAAAGGGCCTTGTGTCTGATTGGCTATTGCGTGCTGCGAAATGTAACCGCGCCGATTGGCGAACGGCGTTCCAACATGTTGCTGGATAGTGACGCCATTTTGGTGGCGTGTGCGGCTGGAGTTCGCGGAATAAGCGAGTGTTTCACCTCTGTATGTTTATTTACTCTGTGGCACGGCGTTTATGCTACCCCCAGCGAAGGTTGCATTTCACTTTGTAACTGCTGTTAATTGGTAACGCCATTTGCAATATGGTCAGCGTTCAAGCAGTTTGAAACAAACAAAAAATATATCATCTCATTATCACAACCATAATTTTAAAGTCTGTAGTTTACTTGAAGAATTGCGATTTGTAAGGTTCGTACGATCCTTGAAAATTTTAATGGAATTTGCGGAATTAATGGTATAGTTGTGCTAACACCTTCTGACGGTCATGCTAGAAGGAACGTCTATTGAAATGATTTGTAGCTTACGTAAAACTTTCTTGCCGGTCAATTTTCGTGTTTTTTTTTTTTCAAATGATAAACTCCATGCATAAAGAGCAAGTTATATTTAATCTGGCAAGTTTATCTGTAACACATTACATCGCAATTCCACACGGAAAAATGTAAACGGTGAAGCTAATTAAAATAATATTTAATGAAATTACATTATGAAATAATACAAATACCGAACGCTATCAATTTTGAGTGGTACGAACAGTAATTAAGTTCTCAGAAGACAGACAGCAATGCCGTTCCAGTCGTGCGTGCTTCAGGCGCCCTTCTAAAATGCTCTTATTACTCTTCTAGAGCGACGGGAAAGTACAGCAGTTTATAGGCCACTTTCGTCGGCACAAATAACGGTAATTGCTGTGAACAATGAAGGGAACAACTTCGCGCATGAATCTCACAAACGCCCCCACTCCGCCCAGAACTGTGTTCTTTTTCCTTTCCCTACACGTGCAGGTGTAATTTCTAGTGACGTGAAACGAAACTGTTTGTAGATTTTTTTTATCTTTGGTGATCTAAAAGTGTGAAGAAAAAATATATATAAATGAAAGGAATTAGGTATACAAGTAAAATAATGTAGAGAGGTTCCAAAATCAAGTCTGTTCCGAACTCGGTAATTAGTTTCAGAGTACGTGGGGCATACATTAACGCCGAATAGTTATTTGAAGTCAAAATCTAAACCCTTTAAACTGCTCCAAATTAGCGAACTCGACTGCAGATCCGTTTAAACTACTCCACTGGAATCAGTAAAATTCAGTTGATCATGTTATTTGCTGGTAATCACTAATAAAACAGTGATTTAAACTGATTCCGAGTTAATTACACTCGCCTGGCATTAAAACCTCAATGCAATTCACTGATCCGCAAATAGAATACATATTATTAACTGAAGATTAAGTAAAATAATTCTACTGGTTGAAATTACTGATTTAGATTTAGAATTTTTGCCAACTTCGCAAGAAAATTTTTGCCAGGATAATGATTGTGCGTTTTGGCATTATATCTTGCGTCGTAATGACATGTAAGTTTACGGCATAAAAAAAATCACGACAAAATTATATGGCTCTGGAGAAATATTTGTTTAAAAGTTAATATAAACGAATAGCTATGTATCATTACCCTTTCTTGGTTTGTCTATATTTGCTTTCATTAACTTGTGCAATACGACCATCATTTATAGCGTTGATTTATGCCCAACGCACACTTTACTGAGGATCTGTTGGTAGGAAATTCGCAACTGTTTTACTTACTTGGAACTCTGCTATTTACATAATGAAACTGGCTTTCGGCACAGGTATCAGAGACATTTTCATTACAGAATATATTCACTGGTGACAAAACAGACATATTCGACGGACTTCGACATAATCGGGATCTCTTAAGTGTTAAAATTTCAACGCTCAGGCGGGTTGCTGATGCATTTCACACGCACATGTTGGGATACGTGTGACCACAAAACAACTACGAACGAGGCTCTCCCTTCGGACAAGATTCCGAGTTCGATTCCTAATTATGACGTGGATGTGTGTGCAGTTTTTGAATGCGAGTTCAGCTGCAGTTAGCGTGCGAGCCCGAAAGTGAAGGCGATGGTAGGATTCGTTCAAGTTAAATGTTCCTGTCTCATCTGTGCTACCCTTATGTTGAACATACAAGAACTGTACATACAAGAGTAACAATTAGTAGAGGTGTGTTTTTGCACGAAAAATTAATCCTAACTTCTATATAGACAGAGCATGTTACTAATTTTATTTAAAAATTGAAACGACGCTAGTAATCAGTTCATTAAGTACACCTCATCGTTATAAATCACTGTCAAACAAACACTGGACAAAATTTTTAATAGACACGGAAATTAATTTTAAGTTTTCGTGTATATTGAAGTGGTTCTATGACTACATGTAGTTTTTTTTGTATGCTGCCGCTACTATAATACATGATTATTTCAGTCTTAGGACATTTTTGGCCTCGGGGTCTATCCTATGATCCACGAGGTTACGGCCCAGATTCCACACAACAGTTGGATGTCTTTCTACGAGCGCTTTCTATTCTCCTCAAGGCGTATAATACTTCACTTCCTGCAATTAACCTATCCATTCCCAGCCTTGTGGTGCCAAAACACTACAAAAATTATCAGTGATAACCTAGAGGTATGTTGTGCTCCGGATTGAACAGCCGAGGTCGTGGCCTTCAGGGAAGATTAACACAGCAGGCTTCAGGATAATTAAGCACATTTGAAAGCACTGATGAGTATCTCCTTTCTGCTCATGCTCTATCTTTTCACCTCGTTTTTAAACCATCACCGCTATGGACATGATATGCGTCGTTCATGTGACACTGTAACGTTTATGCTATTATGACAATTGTTAATTTAATATTTATTATGTCATTTATTAATTTAAATTGTAACATAATAAACCTGTGTCACTGCCTCCAATTTAAAAACGGTTGTGTTTTAATAGGACAATAAGTCGTAGAACTAATTTTCATTAATCGCTGACTTCATTACTACACATACGCCAATCAGTGTTTAAGAAAATGGCATACGGTCGAGGAAAGATATTTGAATGAAAATTGGTTCTACAAAGGTTTATTTAAAAATGAACCTATTTTACCACGGTTCCACGTTGTCTTCTCTATTGATAATTCCCGTAAGTAAGGCTTTATGTAAATCATTTAAAGTGATCATAAAAAACGTTGCACATAAGAAATGTAGTTACTAAAACTAGCATTAATGTCCGGAAGGTAGGCTTAACAACACACAGTTCCGGTATACTATGCAGTATTATCCTGGGCTTAACAACACACAGTTCCGGTATACTATACAGTATTATCCTGGGCTTAACAACACACAGTTCCGGTATACTATACAGTATTATCCTGGGCTTAACAACACACAGTTCCGGTATACTATACAGTATTATCCTGGGCTTAACAACACACAGTTCCGGTATACTATGCAGTATTATCCTGAACTCCAGGTACAGACACGCTTTTTGAGATAATTTGCTATGGTAAATGGGATGGATAGCAGACTACCAGCTTTAGCAATAGGATACCAACCGAAAGGAAAACGAGATGTAGGAATACCCAGAGCGAAATGGACACCGTAACAGGCTGAAGATGCCTAATTCATGGAAGAAGAAGATAAAGAAGAAATGGTACCGAGAACACGAACAAGCGTAATTATCGAAGGAGATACACGGGCTTCAGGATTAAGATTTCAAGTTAGTTATTTGAAAAATGTTGGAAACTACATTAGATGAAACAATAAATTCGTGAGTAGGGTTAGCCTGATTTGATATCTGTAATCTGTGAACTTTAGGCGGTTGTTAACATTACCCGTCAGGAAATTAGGAGGTGCCATGTTGCTAACCAAACAATAAAAATATGTTACCCGTCGAATTGTTATGATGTAATAATTATGTATACATTAAAGGAACGCAGTTTGAAAGAAGATACACAGTACAAACATATCAACGTGAACCCTCAAAACCCTATTTTATTTACCAAGTTAGTCAAAGCTATTGTCCAGCACCAATCCCGGATCAATAGGAGAACACAGGCAATACGTACCACTGTATGAGCACGAACCACTAATCTTCTGCACGTTCGAAGGCCGAGGCATATCTAAGTCGTGTGTGGCCAAGGAGAGGTACAAGCAGTCCTTGCAAACAGACTTGCGTTATTTAGAAGCAGCTCGTAATTATTAACTAAATATGTAACCAAGCGAAAGTATATTGGTAAAGGTGCATTAAAATGCATTCCATCTGCCAGACTAATTGAACCTGCATAAGCAGGATAAACGCATCACACAAACCTTGTATTACTGTAGAGATGAACCCAGAACATATAATCCCAAGCGCAATAATCTGCATAAAGATATAGATTCTGGAATGCTTCACCAGCCATTTACCTCCTTCTAAACAAATCATATTTACAAAAAGAAAAAAATTTAACTAACTAATCTTTGCTATAATAGTATAATATAATTGCCAGACAGAACTAAAAAAAATCAGTTTAATCTAGACATTAAATTTCAGACTTCCATCGCCTAAGAACGGTTACTCCACTTGATAATGTTACGCGCGGACTCCCGCACTGAACGTGGGCTCCCTGTTAACTTGTTATGCGCGGGTCCGGCGCTGTGGGGAGTGACCCATCTCGATTCTTCCCTCTCCGCCAAGCAGACTCGCTCACTGCTCCGCCGCCCGGGGGGCCGGCGGCCGGGGGAATGATTGACAGCCGACCTGTCTGGCACCACAGCCCCTCCTCACCCCTGCGAGGGAATCGACGACTTTAGAAGGTGAGCAAGAATTTTCTGGTCATCCTTTTGCTCGGCGTATCACGGTATTTGGAGAAGATTCTGGACCAGAGCCGACGACACTATAAATACCTCCCACAGCCCGAGAGTAGTGAGTATTTGTGGTAGCCGTCTGGCTGAGTGCGGTATTTGGGCAAAGTCTAGTGCAGTGAGGGACATCAGCTGAGAGGACGAACGATGGTGGAGGGTACGAGACGACAGCAGACGAAGTGTTTGTGCGGTGTGGACGACGAGATGGCGTGGTACCCGGCGACTAGATAACTAATATGTATGGGGACGCTCGGAGCACTCTTGAATATTCCGGACTTGTAGAATCTTCACTGAATTAAGGTGAGACTGCATGAAAGTGAGATACAGACTTTATTGTAGAAATTGGAACTGCCAAATCATGGCCATAGAATTAGTAAAATATATCAATCTGTTTTAATACACTGCTTATTATTTGTCGATCTATGTATCGGGAATGTTGGGAGTGTGGCTGCACAGGACACTTGAGAGTCCAGTGCCAACAAAGGAACTGCAGGGCCCGACAGCCAGACGTGAGTTCGAGCGAAAGCTGATTTAGAAGACTGGATACGTTGGTAGGGGAACTTCTGAACTCTGTAGAAGCAGTGGCATCTGACGTTCGTCGACTGATGCGCCGAGAATGCTGGAACTATAGAAAGGAGAGAAACTTACGAGCCTGGTGTCCAGGGATGCTACTCGAGGCAAGTCGTCCAGGAATGGGTCAGAGGAGACAGCTTCATCAACAATTAGATCTGGCAGTCAGAGAAATGATCATCCAGCACACAGCTCCTTCAAAACTATTGACATCATAACCGAGGAAACGAAGAAAGATCGCTATCTAGCGGTAAGAAGAACAAGGTTACTTGAGTCAGACCGATCAAGAAGTCGGCCTGCAGTTAAAAAAAAGCGAGACAACGAGAGAAGTCCAATGAACAGACGAAGTTGCACACACGCATCTTCAGTGGGAGGAAGACAGCCAAGGGACAGGTGGCGAAGGTATTGTGTGTGTGTACCAGGTGAATCACCAAAAACTTACACTGCCAATATTTCTGAAATGGAAGGTGCTATTGATGTGCTGATTTCACAGAATTGAAGTTTAAATAAGGGCTCATAATTGCAGCCCACACAGATTTTAATACTTATTTGAATGTGTATTTCATTATCACATTTACTTTTTTTCAAATTGAACGATGCCTATATATATCTATAAAATAAAACTAAGCGGAAATTAGAATGTCAATGGTGTTTTTTGCATTATTCTAGTGCAAGTAGTTTAAGTGCTATCGTAATATGACGGTGTAAAATGTGTGGTACACTTGCCTGAATCATGCTACTCCCTCTTGCGATTGCAAGGGAGATAACTTGCGGATTTACATCAACAGCTGCTAGAACATTAACTTCACCCTCTTCTCCGGTCACTCGTTTATTTCTGTTACTTTTTCGATGTGTTACGCTTCCAATTTCCCATAACTGGTAAAAGAGATTTGTAAATAATCGTCGAGATGGTTGGCGTCTATTGGGATATCGTTCAGTGTACACATTACAAGAACGAACAGCAATCTTCCTAAATTCGCCATACACCATAAGCATGTCTGCTTTTTCAGCATTAGTAAATACCATCTTCCGGCAGGTCCGACGTCTAGGTAGTATGAACTATCACAAAGTACTGACAATGAGGCCCCAATGTAGTCTGTGTAAAGGCAACAGAATCTAACACACATACGAACGTCGCAGTCTAGTAACTAAGCATTTAAATAGAGCAAACAAATGTCGGTATTTTAAATTGTCATATGACGACACAAAAAACACCAGTGGCATTCTAATTTCCTCTAGTTTTATTTTCTTGATGTGAATAGACATTGATCCATTAAAAAAAATGTAACTGTTTTCAATAAATACACATTCTAATAAGTATTATAATCTGTGTTTCGGCTGCACTTATGAGTCCTTATCTGAACTGCAATTCTGTCAAACCAGCACATCAATAGCACCTTCCATTTCCGAGATATCTGCGATGCAAGTTCTAGGTGATTCAGTCTGTGTGATATATATGTGTATATATTATATATATATATATATCCGATTCGCAGCCAGAATTCCAGGAGTAGAATTCAGGAATCGCCTGCCAACTCGGTTGATGTAACATGCAAAGGTCGCGCTCGGTAACCTGGGGCGGCCATGTTATCAACAAAATAACTTGTTTCACCCCAAAACTCACTTCAGAAATGGAGCTTCAAAAATCAATTGCTTCACCAAAAAATTTCAAAAAAAAATAAAAAAATGGAAAAATGTCCTGATAGAGTTTTCAAATGAGCAAAGCGGACTCGAAGCTCCTCGATGCGAGAGCCAAAAAATCCTCTGAGCAGCAAGCAAATTAGAGGCTCCTAGTAATGAGCCACGTAGCCCTCGGAGTAGTAAAAGCTGGATTCTAGGCACCGAGCCAGGTTCAGCGCATCAGGCAGATCAGCAGTCATGGCGCCCTCCCCCAACCTTCAACCTGCAACCCATCACCTAACACCCCCTCCCCTTTAACAAACCCGTCCCCCTCCCCTTTCTCGCTTACATTCCTCCACCCACCACTCTCATGCTTAAAAAAATACAGAAAAATTGCAAAAAAATAAAAACATTCTAAAAATCGAGGAAAAAATTTAATGTTAGGCTCTGACCGTCATGTGGTATGTAGACGACCTTGACCTTGAAATTAAAAAAAATAGAAAAAGGTTACCTATAAAAAACGAAAGAAACTCGTAAAAATCAAGGAACATATAATTTTACTGACTCCAACCTCCATGTTGAATGTTGGTGACCTTGACCTTGACCCCAGTACCCTAAAACTCA
This sequence comes from Clitarchus hookeri, assembly GCA_002778355.1. Lineage (NCBI taxonomy): Eukaryota > Metazoa > Arthropoda > Insecta > Phasmatodea > Phasmatidae > Clitarchus > Clitarchus hookeri. The sequence goes on from NQII01000736.1 coordinate 355,306, forward strand.
ACAAATTAAATGTATTGTAATTTTTTTTTTAATTTAGGAACAAATTACATACTGACTCCGACCGCCATTGTTTAATGTGAGTACCCTTGAAATTGACTCCAATAACCTTAAACTCGATAAATCGAGAAAAAGCTTGTAAAAATCTAAAAAAACTCGTAAAAAATCAAGTAACAAATTACACTACTGAATCCGACCCCCATGCTAGATGTTGGTGACCTTGACGTTGATCCCAGTGACTTAAAACTCAAAAATCGAGAAAAAAAATTTTAAAAATAGAAAAAAAATCATAAAAATCTTGGAACAAATTACGCTACTGGCCCGACTGCCTTGTTGGTTGTGAGTGACCTTAACCTTGACCTCAGTGACGTTAACCTTAAAAAATAATAATAAATCATAAAAATTTAAAAAAATTATTGAGGAAAAAATTACATACCTAATGTGAAAAACAAAGTTGGATGTGTGGGACCCTGAAGGTTCGATTCTCGTGACGATGGCAGAGCACAGCCACTCCCTGGTACGACGACCAGTAGGCGACTGAACCCCCCGATCTATATCTTATTGGCTATATAGACGATCAATCTACCAATCCCCAAAGCGAATTATCTACTTTACGTAACCCACATACCATATCCCCTCCTCCTCCTCCCACACCGCCATCACCCCTCTCTTCGCTCCTCATCCCACGCCATTTACTCACCACAGCTCAACCCCCATCAACATCCACCCATGCCACCAACCCACCACCCGGATCTCCGTCCCCTCAGCATTAATTCGCCATAGCTTGATTCACTCACAATTTACTCACCATAGCTCATACCCCTCATCATCCACCCGCGCCATCAACCAATCATACAACTCTCCACCTCCTCACTATCCGAACCCCAACCCCTCTCACTACCCGCCGACACACAACCCCTTCATCACACCCCAGCTAGTTTCCACCACTACATTTACTCACTAGGGTTCGATAAGTCGGTTCCACTCCACCCTCACCAATCAGTGGCCATACCTCATCTAATTGCATGCTTAAGTTCGACTTCCCCTCCCCCACAACTACCACCATGCTACGCACCCCCCTCCTCACACTACAATCAATTTAGCCAGCTCAATTTACTCTCCATAGTTTGACCCTTTCCACCCCACCATTATATTTCATTGTCTATTTCGGCAGCTCCCAATACCACCTCACCAGCCCTCGTGATTGACTCAGACCATAAAACTGACCATTACTAGCCAGCTGTAACAAAAACCAACATACTAGCCAACGACTGACTGCGCCCAAGGCTGAATCTACTCAAGACTGAAACCACAAGACTGAACTGACCTAAAACTTACTCTAACCAAGACTGGCTCCAACCAAGCTTGTCGCTCTCTCTCTCTCTCTCTCTCTTTCTCTTTCTCTCTCTTCTCTCGGAAAGTTTCGCAGCGCCTGTAGTAGCAGGACTTATTATACATGTTTTCAATTTGGCATATTTCATACTTATTAGAGCAAAAATTATTATTTGTGAATTTGTAATTTCCAACTGAAACGAGATTTTACAGTTTGAATACTTATTATAATATATTTAGATGCGATGGCGGGACAGTTACAAATCCGAAGTTAGCAGAAGTGGCGACTTGCGAAGCCGACGTGACATAGCGTTTTCTGAACGAAGCGTCAAGTTCGTACTCGTTGTGTTTTTTAAACCTACCTAGGCAAGTTCCGATGTTGTGAAAAATATGTTGTATGTAAAGTGTGTCGTGACCACTGTGTGTGTGTGAAAGAGTAGTGTTGCCATTATTTTACATTGGACCAGTGTGTTTGTGTGTGTGTGTGTGTGTAACTGCAAATATCGGACATTTGAAAGTTATACTTTTTAACTGCGAACTGTTTTTAATACGAAATTAATTGCTTGAAAGTCACGTATGTTTAGCACAAAATAGTAACCTTGCCCTATGTGTTTAATACACAATTGTGCAATGTGCTTACATTTCTGTGATTTGAATGTTAGGCACAACCCCAACAAAATGCTTAGCCCAGCCAGATAAATTTAAACAAATAATTAAATAAATCTAGAAAACAGTAAGTACCAATGCAAATAAATATGAGCGGAATAAAAGTTACGGTGGGCTTATTTGTGTGCATGTTCACCGCTATATTTTAATTTTGTCGTTGCTACGTACAAAAAATAAGCGATAGGAGTTACGTGCTTGAATTTACTGTGTATTTTCGTTGGCCTGGGTGTCCCTTAGTTTTAAGTCTTATTCCAACTATGGCTGTCTTTTTAACGAAGTAACCCAACACATATTAATAACAAGAGGTTAAATACTACAGTTCTTTCCCCCGCAGTTATAACAGGGTTAAACACGGTCGCGGCAAACTATTAACGCATATTATGTGTATTGTGCTATGTCGTGTATAACAAATATGTTAACAATGTAAAATAATAACCGTAAGAACTATCGTCAACATAGACATTGTTAAAAAGTCATAAAAACTGACCTAGATATGTTATAGGCCTAAATTGTAAACATTCTTACGAAAAGATTTTTTAAATATGACTAAATTCTTTGAACTGTTAGCCGCTCATTGCCAGCCTATCCGCGAGCAGTCCCAATCCCTGTTGCCACATTTACCAAGCTTTCATCCCGTCATAATACACGTGTCGTAAAATATGAATTTTTATAATATAAAATTTACTTCTATACACAGGGATGAATATTTTAATATGGTAGGTGGAGAATATATTTGCGAGTTTATATATATTAAGAAAATCCCTAAGCTGAAGAAATGCTTAAGTTTTCCTCATCTGTTAAAAACGCTATGACACTTAAATTTACATATTAACAACGTATAATAATTACAATTTACTTACAATTGCGTGAAGCTTAGAAAAATTAATTCATCTTTGTTTTAGTAGCTTGTACTAGCAGCACAAGCTTCTCTTCCCTGTCCGCGTTGTTGGATGTCATTCCTTTTCATTACAAATTTCCGCCCGTCATTCGTTTATTATAACAAAAACATTCACTTTTCTACAATTGTGCTATGGAACTTGCTGAAACTACTTAAGTGATTTTTGGGGGAAACCGGTAATTTTGTCGATAACATGGCCACCCCACCTGCCTGTGACGTCAACCGAGTTGGCAGGCGAATCCTGAAAAATGACATGATATAGTGGCCAAGCACAACAACATTGCATTGTACAGTCTGATATTCAAAACATCAGTGATTCCAATGCAAATAAGTTCGGTCTACAATATTTTTATTGCAAGCAGCTACTTTAAAAAAACGCGTTTTATTTTCAGCCTGATAGTATATGGCGTTATTTGTGTATATCCAAGTTTTGTATACCTAGGACAGATAGTCTTCTCAATGTATTTTAAACAATGCAAAGATGCTGATATACACTGATTTGTTTCTTTCAATAAATGAGAACTGTTCACTATTACACCTTGTTATTGCACAGTCCTGACCAAGTATGCAAGAACCACGTTACAATGGTTTACACAATTGAAATTACTTATATTTATCGCACTGCCGCAAGTACGGGTCCATGGGAAGGCGTTGTTATGTGCTTTAGTTAATACCAATAGCTCAATTATAAGTATATTTATAAAAGCAGTAGACCGCAAACTATAAACTCGCATCGCGTGCATTGCTAGTTAGCGGTTTCTTACACCGAACCATACAATTAGTGACCCCAACAGAACAGTTACACTTAATGACCTTCACGCATCTTACTGCTTTTCTCCCAGCTACTTTTTCTGTAAGCCTTTGATTTATACTGCTTCTTCGGGATCATGCGTGATTATCACTTTGAAGGAAAAGTTGCTCGTGTATTGGAGGCTTTAGTTGGACATGACAGAAAAAAATACCATAATCACGCATAGTTAGATCCTTTTAAAACGTAAAGAAAAACGTAAAATAATGAAAGGATAATAAAACCTTTTGATAAGATAATATACCCCCTCAAATATCAGCTTTCTACAGCGACCAGCTATTTACGTCGGTGGTCGGTGTAGCTTTCTAATTTTCATCATGAAAGAGCAATTACGCGATAAACCACAACTCCGTGTTTCGTGATAGCCTGTCTTAAACATGTCCAGTTAGAGGCGGTGATTGCCCATGTAGTGCTTTCGTGCTCGTCATTACACCCATTTTCACAATTGGGTGTGACTGTAAAATATTCCCCGCCAGACCATCTTAAAAGAAACACATTCTTGTTTCAATTTTAAGAAACTGGCGAAGCTTTTCAGCTTTCAACCCACACAAAAAGATAACTAGCCATTAATACTCTTGGCAACTTAGCAAGATCAGTGTAGTAAAGCTGAAAATGTTCAGCTTATGACAACGTTAACATAGTTCAGCTAGTGCACAATTAATTTAACATTATGAAACCAACCGCAAAAAAAAAAAATTCTTTCTTACCGGTTATGAGAAGATATCGCAGCGCGCAAATTAAAAAAAAAGCAAGAACAAAAATTGAAATACTTAATATATTTTGATCGAGTTCCCTTTATTTAGTATGTATTTGAATTTGCCAAACCATCACACAGGGTAATAGTTGATATAATGTATAGTTTTCGAATAAAAATTGTTGATAATTTTTTGAATAATAAAGTATAAACACCACAAAATTAGCACATAAAAGTAATTGCTTTGAAATGTATACATAATTTCATTATGCAAAAACAAAATTTTAAAAATATTGATTTCAACAGAATTTTATTTTCTTGAAAACTCCAGTTAAAAAATTTCATTAAACATAATATTTTGCAATGAAATGTTAATTTTAAAATCAAAGAATTATAGATAGCTTCATATAATCGGTAGGAACATTCGCATGGCGGAATAAAGGAAAACGTTGGTTTTTCCTTCGTTAAGGGAAGGCCATTATGCATCGCAAGACTCTGCTATTTACTCATGTCAGGCATTGCGATGTGCAATTTTTTCTATCTAATTTGTTCAGTCCACCTCCCTTGCTTCATAAATGTTGCGGATTTGTAGGAAATACTCATGAAAACTCACATGTAATCCTGCTTGGTGGGTCGAGATCCTCTCATATGTGTGACGATATGTAACATTTCTACAGCCCACCTCTCCCCAAAAACCCTTTGATCCTCCTAAGAAAACACTAAAATGTATCTGAAGTGCAGCTATGACTGGCCATTGTAGTCAGTCACGGTTCTTCCTTGTCATCCACAGCTCCACAGAAGTTATTGCAGTAATTCTGGTAGGTTGACTTCAGTATCTTTTATGCTAGCCCTTGTTCGCAAATCCTCATTCGACTCACTCCCAATATTCGATTGCTCTTTTTAACAAAAGTTCGTCATTTCAAATGGCTTATTATCAGCGACCTGACCTTCTGCATACTACGTTATTGGCTGGGAGCTGTGCATGTGTACAGTTGCCTAGTTATACACAAGCGTTCAAGGGAATTTCACTTGATACCGCTTGAGATTCACGACTTCGTTAACAGCTGCTAGAAACGTAGATTGAAAACTGACAGCTGGGCAGTTGGATGGCGATAACCATGGCCACTTCACTACTATCAGGATTGTATTGCCTACCCTCCAGCATCCCAGTATGGGCGATAGTTTCAACGATGCCCTTCTTATCTTCCGAAAGGGCAAAAAAACTATATCTTAATTGTAAACCTTTAAAAACAGCATCCCGTATTTAAAGTCATGTGCTCAAACTAACACATAATTTTGGAAGCGCTTCTGTTATAAAAAAGATTATCCATGTTTTTGCATCAAGACAAGTGATTAAAGTTTCAGCCAAAGCTTATTTTGGGCATTGTGTTCTTATAGTTACCATGTGCCGCACGACCAATACGTGCCCATTCTCGACAAAACTGTAATAATTTCTGCCAACTTAAAAAAATTTAATATATATTTCTAGCTTGGCGTCGCCCTCTACTCTAGTCATTCTCAGAACTTTGTATATCGTCCATGATCAGTAGGTTAAAATAATTTAAGATGCAAAATAGTCACGTAATGATAATTATGAAGTCATTGGTATACTTTTTGAAATATTTATTTTAACGGAAAACATTTTTTGCTACAATAACTCTACTTGCATGCATTCCCAACAATTCTGCTCGGCAAAAACAATATGATGGCAACATAGAAATTTGTATAAAAAGGCAATATGTAAGGTTTGAATTTGACATAACGCGAAACGCTAATTACAAATGTACATAATCAGTTTTATACTAAAATGGGGCCATATAACCAGTTTGTAAGGTGTAATTTTGAACAAAGTCTTAGGACTGCTGATCGAATACTCTGTGACGCCTCTTCTACATTCTGAGATGGATGATCTCTCGAGCTTCGTGCGCACTTCCACGCTTCCTAACGTGAATGTGGTATCACGACGTGGCGGGAAATACGAACCCCAGTGATGGTTCGACTCCAGCCCATAATGTGAACCACAGATAACGAGGTAACCAAGTGTTTATAATCATGTCACGTCGTCTACAGCCTTTCGATGTACAATAGTGTGACGTACGAGAGCAAACTTCAGCTGCAAACTATGACGTTACGCTCCTGTGGAGAGACCAGACTGGTGACGTTTCGTATTCATCCTGAAGCACGACTCAGTTTATGATCACCGAAAAAAGTACCAAGTGGTTCGGTAGGCCGTTATGGGCATGGAGGTTCCATGACATTAAGTTTTTCTGTACAACATAAAGCCATTTCAAATAATTTCCAACGAAGTGAGGATAAACCATGGATAAGGTTACTTCTACTCAAATTATGAACAAAACGAGTTTTCGTATGGGAGAGTTTGGCAGGGGGGAAATTTCCGCCGCTAGGTGCGCAGTCGCAGTGTTCCAAAAAGGTTACTTATAATTAACATTTTAAGCTATGTTAATAATAAAAAAGAAAGGATTTACTTAGTTACGAAGTTAATTTATATCTGATTTATTATATTTGTAATTATTTTGTTTTTTAACGTATAAAATAAAGAAAAATCTGGTACACATGCGATACTAGCGCTTACTTAGTGACTAAAAATTTTAGTTGCCGAACTAAAAGCATTGAACTTCCCCACCTGAGTAGAATAAACCTTAACCATGGACTAGTCGGAGCAGGAATGCAACTTGACGATGGCCACGCACGCAGTGCTAGGGCTTGGTGCGCTGCGGACGCACGTCATGTGGAGACAGGTTTGCCAGATGAGGCACTTCTCTATATGGCGACGTAAAAATTGAACAAACCGCTGAACATGCATTTGTGGCCCAGGGTCTACTTGGAATATATTTAGGCACTTAAAGATTTGTTCTTACTGTCTGTGGGTTCTATTTACTTTTTTCTTTTTCGATCACCAAAATATTGAAGGAAACACACTTCTCGTGTGTATATGTATATACAAAGTAAACTATTTTTCTGTATATCAGTCAGTGATCACGTCATTTGAAGGAATCACGTCCAATTGAATATCGCCGTTTCGTCTTCCTCTTCCCCCAGTGGCACCTAAAACACAAATCCCACGCCGTAGTAAATTGCTATGTCAACTGAAAATAAACATTACCTTCTCAAAAAATTAATAAAAACATTTTTTCGTTTAAAAAAATGTTTTCAGGTTAAGGCGCCCGTCTACCTGGCACACGAACTTAGTTGCAGTGTGTATGTAATGCACATTTTTCTGAAAAACTAGTTCAAATAAATGACACTTTAGACAAGAGCGGAATACAACTCTCAACACATCACGCTTATTGCAAATGCTATTTTGAAGCTCTTCAACATGGCCAACAATGACATTTTCAAACTGTTAGAGATTAAAATATTTTGGATTAATGCCTGCGAAACTAGTTCACTGAACTTTGCTGTAGACTTTACAACGATCAAATTATAGGGTCACCGCTTTAGACTCCCGCCTAACTGGCTCTTGAACTGCGTTGCCGTGTTAATAATTCGCGTTTTTCTGCGAAATTATTAAACGTGCGTCCAATGAGCTAATCTACGAAAAGACCACACACTTCAGACGAGGGCTGTTTAGTGGCTTTGAGACGTCACGCAAATTAGAAGCACCATTTTTGAGTACTCCAAAAATGGCTAAAACTGCTTTTTTGAAGCGTTGTATCACAAAATATAGGCGTCAGATAGATACGAAACTTCTCAAGGGCCTTGCAATGAGCCTTCCTACAGAGTTTCTACCAATAAAATAATGGGTCACCGCTGGGAGTCGCATAGGTACACGCGGTGCGACGCGATCACAGAACGTCAGTTCAGAGGCTTGCGCGTGGAGGCGCCGATACTCGTGGCAGAAAGCAGTTTCCTAAGTTTCCTTCTTCTATTGTAGGCTATTCTGGGCTACGCGAGATAAACAATATTTGGTTTCATAGTCTTCTGGCAACTGTGGGTGGAGCAGACGGCAGAGGTGAGCCGGCTGGTGTGCGCGGCAGCGGGCGAGTCAGTTTAGGAATAGCCGAGGGGCCGGCGGGAGACGATATTTAGTGCTGGGTCGATACAGACCAGACTCGCCACCGACGGACTGGAAGGTGAAGGCATGACGCTGCGATGTCTGGGTCCTGTTACCGCTGCCGTGGCCCGGCCACTGCAAATTTGTACGGTTCCGCCACGCAGAACACACTGGAGGCTGCCTACTGGCGGGTACTTGGCGTTTTTCTCACACCGAAGCAAGAATCTGTTAAGGGTGATATAGACTGTTCACGATGAGCGTTTTTGAAATTAACCTTTCTGAAATGTCACTGCCCCTATAAGTACTATAGTAGCAAAATGAATTTCCCTTAAAATTTTCCGAATTTCCCTCAAACCCAGCAAAATTTCCTGCAAAAAATGTGTTTTGCACAAGGCGGCTGGCACTGCAAATTGAAAGACGGATTGCGGAACCATTTACAAGCATCTCACGCTCTGTCATTACATGTCAGCACCATCCATCTTGTATGAACAATGTTTGAGTTCATTGCCCTATCATGTAACTTCATGCACCACCATGTTACAAGCATATATTCTACGACCTATACCGAGTACGCATATGCTAAGGACACCTATATAAATCACATATATGCTAATTATACATGTATTAATCGCACTTATGCTACTCACGCACACGTCAATCACCCTGCCATATTGCCTTCGTCCTCCCGCTATCTTGGATTCCTGCCATAAAACTACATTTTATGCCAGTTACATCATAGCATCAAGGTGGTAGGTAGTCAATTACACATTAATTCCTCGTATAAGAATAGTTGGCCACCATTTCCGAACTGTTTAAGATATAGTTCCCAAATTCATAACATAGGCATCAACCCTGATGAAGAATAGAGTGGTGGAGTCAATTACGCCTTAAGTCCTCTTATAAGCATAGTCGGATGTCATTTCCTAACTTTTTAAGATATAGTCACCCAATTCATAAACACATGCATCGCTCACGACATCGTATTGGACACAGTGTCAATTAGGTCATAACCTCTCTTACACTGAAGAGCCAAAAAAACTGGTACACCTGCCTAATATCGTGTAGGACCCCCGCGAGCACGCAGAAGTGCCGCAAGACGACGTGGCATGGACTCGACTAATGTCTGAAGGTATGCAGGAGGCAATTCACACCATGAATCCTGCAGGGCAGTCCACAAACCCATAGGAGTGCGTTGTGGTGGAGATCTCTTCTGAGCAGCACGTTGCAAGGCATCCCAGATATGCTCAATAATGTTCATGTCTGGTGATTTAGGTGGCCAATGGAAATGTCTAAAGTCAGAAGAGTGTTCCTGGAGCCACTCGGTAGCAACTCTCGACGTGTGGGGTGTCGCATTGTCCTGCTGGAATTGTCCACGTCCGTCGGAATGCACAATGGACATGAATGGGTGCAGGTGATCGGTAAGGATGCTTACGTATCTGTCACCTGTCAGAGTCGTATCTAGACGTATCGGGGGTCCTATTTCACGCCAACTGCACACGCCCCATAACATGACAGAGATTCCACCAGCTTGAACAGTCCCCTGTTGACATGTAGGGTCCATGGATTCAAGAGGATGTCTCCATACCCGTACACGTCCATCCACCCGATACAATGGGAAACGAGACTCGTCAGACCAGGCAACGTGTTTCCAGTCATCACCGGTTTAATGGCGGTGTTGGCGGGCCCAGGCGAGGCTTAAAGCTTTGTGTCGTGCAGTCAACAACGGTACACGAGTGGGCCTTCGGCTGCGAAAGCCCATATCAATGATGGCCCGTTGAATAGTTCACACGCTGACACTTGTTGATGCCCCAGCATTGAAATCTGCGCCAATTTGAGAAAGGGTTGCACGTCTGTCACGTTTAATGATTCTCGTCAGTCGTTGTTTGTCCTGTTCTTTCACGATCTTTTTCCGGCCACAGAAATGTCGAAGATATCAACAGTGGCGAGGTCCACAGCAGAGTGCATCAGCCTATCGCAATATCAGCCAGAGCCGGCGGCGGGGCGCCAGACCTTGCACGAAACAGTCGTCTTAACAGGTGATTTTACACGATACCAGATTCCGTAAAAGCTCGTGCAAGGTCCGCCATAGCGGCCTTCATACGGGCTAGTGTGCAACCCCGTCACGGCTTTTCCCGCCTTGTACGGCCACATTTTGTTTTACCGGATTCCCGATATGCACGGTACACTCGTGAAATGGTCGTACGCGAAAATCCAAATTTTATCGCTACATCGGAGATGCTATGTCCCATCTCTCGTGTGACATTTATCACAAAAACGTTAAAACTAACTTAAATCTTTATAACCTGCCATTGTAGCAGCAGTAACCAATCTAGCAACTTTACCAGACGCTTGTTGTCTTATATAGGCGCTGCCGACCGCATCGCGTTACTCTGATTGGTTCCATACCTCTGTTATTTTCATACGCACGCCTATACCAGTTTTTTTTGCTTCCATCTGTTGAAGCTATAGTCTCCAAATTCATACCATAAGCAACACTCCCAACATAGAACAGGGCGGCTTGGTCGATTATGCATAAATCCTACTTAAAATCATAGATGTCTTTCATTTCCTATTCGTGAAAGCTACGACTATCAAATTCATATCACAGTTATCATTCCTGGCTGCAATCAATGTGATAAGGACTAATAGGCCCTAAATCCTGTTATAAGCATAGTAGGATTCATTTTTTAACCATTTAAGTTCGGCTAACATGTAACACTCAACCATACATGTAAACAAAATAAATGTAATGGTTTGGTAATTTTATTTCAAGGTTCGTCAAACAGACACATGGCCACACTGCATCAGTGTGGCGAGCCAAAGCACATTCAAGGTGACATACTTTGTGTGTAGCAACAGCTTAGATGAGATGCGCTGTTTGTTGGAGGTGGTCAACTTTGCTCTCTTCCTCTTTGAAGAATTTGTGCAGGGTATGTTTTAGTGCAGATTAAAATAAATAGTTAGTGTAAGCAACGGTGGCCAAATAAAGTATCAATAGTGTAAGATTTGAACATATTAATAAAGTTATGTAATAAAATATATATTTTTACTTCGTGTGACAATAATCATTGTTTATAGTACAAAATGGCTATGCGCCTATTATGGAATAAATATGTGTTATAAATATGGAATAGTATTCCATATTTGGTACAACATTTCACATTGCCTTGACATATTTTGTTCTTTTACGCAGAATTATGTGTGGCCGGAAAAAGAAGCCCCATTTTCAATGTTCACAAACGCTTTGTTTTCTATGGCGTCGAAAAAGGAAGAAACACCTGCAGAAGCAAGTCAATCGACATAAGCAGGCATCCCGTGTTCCCACCTGGACTGGAAAAAGGTTACTAGATGATATATTAATTATGGAAAAAAATTTATACGGTTTGACAAGACGTGATATCAAGAGGATATAATAACAGTTGGCAGTTGTAAACGACATACCAAATCCATTCTCTAAGCAAAATTAAACTGCTGGTCGCAGGTGGCTTGACTTATTTCTTCTGTATCATCAGAACGTTATCACAATCAGAAAACCAACAAAGACATCATTCAGCAGAGCTAAGGGATTTAATTAAGAGAATGTGGCAGCATTTTTTATTTACTAGAAGCTGAAATTGAAAGTATATCTATCCTCTAGATAGGGTGTTTAATGTAGACGAGACAGGCCTATCTATTGTTCAGGTCAAGAGTACAGTCTGTTCTTGCTTTAAAAGGCAGCAAGCAAGTCGGGGTCACTCACTTTCACAGAAAGAGGTTCGCATGTCACAGCAGTCATATGCATGAGAGCAGGAGGAACTTTTGTCCCTCCCCTTCTTATATTTCCAAGGAAAAATATGAGTGCTCTTCTATAGAAATGTGCCCCACCCCGCATTGTAGTATTTTCCATGTAATTCTAGTGGCTGGATACGATCTAATATTTTCACTCGGTGGTTTCATCATTTTTATTCAAAAGTGGAACCTTCCAGAGAGAATCGTGTATTGTAAATACTAGATGGCCATTATACAAACGCAAGTAATATATAAATAATAGGCCTTGCACGAGACAAGCATTTTGTGTTTACCGCCTCATACAACACATCGCATGCAGCCACTTGATAAAACTTTCATGGGGCTCTTAAAAACCTACTACCGCGAGAAGTTACGCATCCATATGAGATCGACTGGTAGACCAATTACACATTTTGATATTGCAAAACTATTTGGGAAAGTATATTTGAAAGTTCAAGCTGGTTCCATTGCTGTAAATGGTTTCAGAACTACAGGCCTATATCCTGTTAATAGCACAGTATTTGAAAAGAGCAATTTACTTGCTGCTGAGCAAGATGAAATGCATGATTCCACCACAGTCGAAAGACTTACAGATGTAGACATATCAGAAACCGAAGTCGTTGGACCAGAAACATCGTTCCTGTCCCAAAAATGGCAAAGAAAAAAGGCTCACAAAAGGGACAAGCACCAGGAAAGGCAGCACTTTTGACATAATCGCCACACAAAAACACTTTGGAGGAGTCACTAAAACAGGCTTTAAAAAAAATTAAAAAAAAAAAGGGAACCGCACTAAACATCCTTCAGTAAAATCAGGAAAAGATTCTACAACAGACACTAACAATGAACTATACAACACTCAGCCGTNGGAAAGGCAGCACTTTTGACATAATCGCCACACAAAAACACTTTGGAGGAGTCACTAAAACAGGCTTTAAAAAAAAATTTAAAAAAAAAAGGGAACCGCACTAAACATCCTTCAGTAAAATCAGGAAAAGATTCTACAACAGACACTAACAATGAACTATACAACACTCAGCCGTCTTGCAGTGGTTTGGTTTCACGTAAGACGCAAGAATGGAAGAAACGGAGATGCGAAAGTTCTTCAGATGAAAACCCACACAGCATGAGTGATCAATCTTCAGACAATAATTTTGTGGATATTGGGCTGGTACGTCCTGCTGATCAAGATGCTGCATGCTTCTATTGCGAGGGTAAATTTTCACAAGATCGAAGAAGTAAAACGTGGATACAGTGCTTGGAAAGTGTACAGTGGTGTCACACTGAATGTTCTGCTGGAAAACACGACATGTCCGTGTGTGAATATTGCAAAAAGGAAAGTATGTTTTCAATATCGTCTAAGACCATTTCTACAATGGGAAATAAATTTTATCATTGTTCTATTTTCATTGTAAGATTATAATTGGTAAGACTAATTTACAGCATTCCATATTAGGTACCACTTTTCACAAAGGGCCAACAAGTACGTCTGTTGATAAAACATTTTTTAGAATTGATATGTGGTAAATATTTTTGGTTCTAACTAAGATAGTGTGTTGATTTGATCAATATGTGCGCGCACGAAATTAATCAAAACTGGAATTATCATACACAAATATTATAAATTGGTATTCCATATTTGGCTCCTTTCCTCTGCATACAATTGCATTGCAAGCAGGTCTAAGGAGTAAGTAGTTACTGGTGCATGTAGGTGTGCAGGGCCTGAAATAGCACACATATGCACCAGTCTGTGCACACTCGTAAATCACCCACCACCACCCTCGTACTCTGTTACTGTTAGTGTTATATACATAAATAAACATTAGCACGGTTAACATGCAACAAGCAACCATACACGAAAAAGGTTAAGGTACAGTATATGCAATTTCTCTGCGAGCAAGATGCATGTAGTGTGGAGGGGGGGTTGCAGTTTAATTAATATATATAAATACTCGCTGTCAGCCTGGCACGAGGGCAAGCATTCCGAGTGCTTGTTAGTATGGGTAAACTTTAACAACCACCCATAGAATAGAAAAAATATAGGTGTGTAAAGTTGCACCATAGCAATGAGTAGGTAGTCGCCAGTTACATTAAAACATGTATGAAAACATTGGTCATGCAAGAGACGACACTGCTATACATTGATGAACAGAAAAAAAAAATGAAAGTAAAGGAAAATAGTTATAAACACTTACCAACCATCGCATTCTACGCGAGCATAGAGCGCTGTATGTTATGCTATGCGAAAAAAATTCCATTGTGAAGTGCGGGAGCGATAAGGACAACACTGCTGCAAACAGATATAAAAATAAAATGTAAAGGAAAATTGTTATAATCACTTACTAACCATCGCAATCGCATATTACACAAGCGTCGGGTGCTGTACGCTGCATTAGTTGATGCTAGACAAGACCAGCCCTACCTGGTTATTATAACAGAATAACAAACCACTTCCTTACGAATTGATTGAAACGAAACCAACAAGTTCAGCGTACAGCCAACCTTCACAACACTAACGCAACAGAACGCGTCCGACCTGTCCGGCGTTGTGCGATCAACTAACAGCTTGATAATCTGTATGGCAGCCCAGCTGGTCGGCCGGTGGTTTGGACATTGTAGCAGCTTGAAAAGACATCTTGCAACATGTAAGGGTCTCCATTTACACTACCTGTCAAGCGTTATCTTTGGAGAATACCAGATAAATGTGAGGATTCATCTACAAATGTTGAGAGCAGCTCTTTGCTCCTGCCAAGACATCAATGCAACTATTGTGACAAGATATTTACATATGCATACAATGCAAGGAGGCATGAAAAAAGTACATGTTTGAGAATCACCATTCGTATGACATGTGTATCAATGTGATAAGTGTCAAAGTATGTATGCATTTATTGACGATTTAAATAGACATTTGAAACTTTGTAAGTCGCAAAATTTCTCTCAAGCTGCCACTAATAGTATACCGGATATTACACTTGCCAATACATCATCTGATTGTACAATACATACAGCCTAAGCCAGCGCTCTGCGAGCCAAAACCTAATGGTAATGGTTTTTTTCTGAAGCGATTTGCATTCAGGGGGCTTATAAAAGATTATGTTGCACCGAATATGTTAATTACATCGAATGAAGTTTGCTCATTTTTGTCAAGTATGAAATTTAATATAATAAACCAACTTATCGATGAGGTAGAAAAACATGGTACTGTGAAATATAATATTTGGCTGGACTGCAGCTATACGAAACCAGAGCCCCATGATGTTGAATATTGTACCAGAGCCTTCAAGACATCGAATGTAGCTTTGTATCATGCATGCGCAATAGAAAGCTCTGTTGTTGATAGTATACACACTCATGTCAAGAGGAAGAAGAAATGGTTACCAAGGGTTCGGGTTGGACCGTGGCTTCAGTAAATCATCTAGAGCTGAGAACAATTGGGCTCTATCCACTTAGCAAATAGGCGCATACTGATTTCCCTCTACCCCACTACAGATGATTACATCATAGCCTCGTCTTCGACTGATGGGATGGTGGTATAAATTATTGCAACCACAGAAAACAGCCCGACTGTTAAACAGAACTGTTCTGTGTCGGTACTGCATGAAGGCAGCACTGATGGGTCAGCACTGAGGGGTTGGCACCTGAGGGGTCGGCACTGCGAAGTACTACAAGTGTTTGCATTCGAATATGCTTGAAGCCGATGCAAACCACTGACGATGTGAAATCGAGTATAACTTGTACGACTACATGCAAATATTCACTGATTGATCAACAATTACAAGTAAAACAGTGATGATACTGAGTCAAGATCATCAGTAAATGTTACAATGCACGACACTATGAAAGAGTGAATGTTCGAAGAAACCGACTACCAGAATACTAACATGTGATATATGCGGTGCAACAATTTGGTAAAAGCTATAATTTAAAGAACCACGCTTGACGTGTGAAGGCAGCTTACCTTCGTTTGACTCGAGACAGCATAAATTGAACTTATTGCCGGACTGGCATTCGTCAATTGGAAGAATGACCGCAGGCCTTTGTCGGTTGTCTGCTCTAAGTGTGGTCCTGTGTTCCAGCTGGGCGAAGAACTTGTCTGGAAGAAACTGTTGAGGATGATAATGTATGGTAATTTGATTAAAATATATATAAAATGACTGGTAAAAAAGGATGCATAAAACAATTTTAAATCTCGCTAATGAAATGTGTTAGTAAATGTGTATATTGAGCAAAAACTAGACCCAGCATATATACCCGTACTGCTACTGTGGAAAGAACTTCAGTTTTTTACATGAAGATGTCACAAGCTGATCATTGTACAAAGCCTACTGTAGAGATTACCTCTCTGGATGTAACTTCTTCCACTGCTGGAAAATTACATGGAAAACACGGTTGCTACTGTGGAAAGATCTTCAGCAAAAGTTGCCATGCTCGTCGACATGAGAAAAGCGAATTTTTTCAAAAGAATCGACCTCCAAATCACTATCATGTACTAAATGTGGGACAGCATTTGTTAGAATCAGTAATCTAAAGAGACACACTGGTATGTTTAAAGGTAACAAACCTTTTCCTGGCTCGAGATAGCATGCATTCAACTTATTGCTACATGAAAAGGCTATGACTAGGCTTCCTGCTGATTCACCGTGCAAACCAATGCTGGTTCGAGCGCCCATAACATTATCCGGGTCTACATCGTGATCCAAAATAGTGTGCGATGAAGGAAATACGAGTTTTGCAGAAATTTGCTATAAAGAGTCCGAGCCATACAGATCGTCATTAGTTGTAAACAGCGAATATGAACCATGTAACATTGTGTATTTTCAGGGATTATATTTACTATTAGTAACATATTTTATAATTACATATGATTGCAGAGTATTAGCTTATGTTGCCAATTCATTTAATATAATTTCCAAATTCAGCTTTCTTATAATAGCTAAACAAAATACAGTAAAACCTTTGGTTAATTTAATAGTTTATTGACATTGAGATCATGTGTATGCATATTTAATTTGTTTCTAGCCAATATTCACTATTCTAAATTAGTTTGTTATTATTCATTAATGATATAGGGTGTAGGAAGTATTAAAGGTTTATTAAACAAATGCACAAAAGAAAATATACTATCTCGTTTCACCATCGCTGGTTAGCGGAGAGATGTTATATGGTCAGGCGACAGCCAACTGGAGGGCAGATGACAACATAAGTAAGGCAGAAGTAAAATCGAACTAATTTTCTCTAACAAAAATCGTACCACCACCACGGAGAATGTATGTGTGTGTACTAAAAATAAATTGAAATAATGTTTTATTATATGTTTACATAAATTGGTTAATTGCTGTAAAGATGTTTTCAATTTGAACTTTAAGTATTATAAATATAAAAGTGAGAGATATTAATTGATTTTATCATAAGAAGATGAACGAATGCTGTTGATTATTTTTGTTTAAGAATAATTAAATAATATGAGATGAATTTGTTGAAAAAGAAGAATGGGTAAATAAAATCTTGATAAACTTTGAATTTCGACCTTCTGATCTATACTGAAATGTTACAAATGGCTACCCATATGTGTGTGGCTGAAGCACGAACTTCAAGCTGAGAACTTTAGCAACGAGAAGGATCACTCCCGTAAAGGAGATTCTGCTTAAGACGTCGCGAGAGCTGAGATGCGGCGCCTTGATGTATACTGTGAAGATCATAAATAAGTTGACAGGAGCTCCAAGGGACTTCGTGGGAGCAACTCGATGGGGATGAAAGGGCTGAAGGAAGACGAAAATTTATTTTTGCGTTTTACAGGTTAAAAGAGAAAAGTTTGTAAGTACCTTTCTGATCAAAATTTGGGTTAAGTTTTAGTCAAACGCCACGGAGAAAATGTTAGGGTTTTTTTTATAAACTTGAAGCCCTACATAAGGACAATTAAATAATACAGAAAAAAATGCAAATAAATTATGAGATATTATTGAAAGAAATGCAAACAGTTAGTTATAGTAGTAAACGAAACCATACGGAAAGAAATAAAAACAGGGTTTAATCAGTTAAAACAAAAATCGAAAATTCTTAAATAACATAATGAGGTTAAAGAAAAGAAACAAGAGAGGGAAGGGAATTGTAAAGATGGAGAAATGTGCAAACAGAGTTCTGTAACAATAGATGATAAGGATAGGTTATATGCAAATGAAAGTCTGGTTTTTTAAAAGATAGAGAAAAAAATTGGAAATAATAGGGAGAGAATACAAGACATGAGCAAGGTTAGGGGAATGTTGAACTTATTGTGGGGGGTGGGGGTCAAAAGAACAAACCAACTTAGGAACAAGGTAAAAGGTAAGAAAGTGGGATATGTGAACCTAGAATGTGTAAACAAGAGGAAAAGGTCAATCAAGAAAAGGGGTGGAAAGAAAAGATCATTGGAGGGACACATGATACACACACATTCAAAATTAAAGTAAGATGGAATTAAATGGGATGGACAAATGTGATAGCTACACACAAAAGTAAAAGAATAGGGGGAAGAAGTACAAGGTCATTGATGATGGGTGGGGGGAGGGGGTTGTCAGATGAAACAAAAATATGCAGAAATAGGGTCAGATTGAAGAAAACGATATGGGCAAATGTTGTTGAGCCACACAAAAACAGAGAAAAATTATGAAAAGGAAAATAAAAAAGAAGGTTCATTTTAATTCAGGAGAAGTACTGTATAAGAAGGGTAGTGAAGAAAAAAAAGGAAAAGAGGACACAAAATGAAAAAGGTGGGAAGCAAAATTAAAAAAAAACGAAAAGGAATCTATAAAAACAGACAATACGCAAATTAGGATATACATACAATTATGTACAAATTTGTTTATATGTATATTTGATTTTTTTTANTATAAGAAGGGTAGTGAAGAAAAAAAAGGAAAAGAGGACACAAAATGAAAAAGGTGGGAAGCAAAATTAAAAAAAACGAAAAGGAATCTATAAAAACAGACAATACGCAAATTAGGATATACATACAATTATGTACAAATTTGTTTATATGTATATTTGATTTTTTTTAAATAAAAATGATATAAGGTAATAGGTTATTATGGAAAAAAGTTGTGAATTAATAATGTAAGAGAGATAATTTTAATTTAAGGAAATATTATATTATACATACTCTTAATACAACAGCCTAAATAAGGTACTGATAAATTCATAGTAAGAGATAAGTTACAAAAGGTAGGTAAATAGGTCAATGGACATGTGTCAGGGGGGCTACATAACCTGTAAAATGTATTTAAAATTTTTTTAATAAACAAAGATATTTGTGACACTAATAAGGCCATATAAATAATCATAATAATAACAAAATATGAAAATCATGATGTAAAATGAATGTTTGTATTGATGTGTAGAGTGCTATGTATAGATGTTATTACAATAGTAAAAAATTGGTTAAAGGACAAAGGAAACATAAGTGAGTGGTGATAAAAACACAAATGAATAGGTATTGAAATGAAAACATAATTGTATTGTAATTGTATTAATATAAATTTAATTGTTTATAGATTATGTAAAATAGGGATACGATATATTGAGTAAGGAGATAGGTGTAATTATGTAAAACTAAATGGTTAAGAAGAGACTGTATTCTGTAGTGTTATAAAATAGATAATGATTCGAATTGATTAGCAGAAAAAAGACTTGTGCGAAAAAGAAAATAGCTAAATGAATAAAATGGAAAATATTATAAGCAAATGCTTTGTTTTAAAGTTATGTGCTATCATAATAGTGTAAAATATTTATTATCACGGGGCGGGAGTACCAGGAGGAAAAATCAAAATCATCCACCTCGTGACAGTGACCAATGTTTCCTTCTCCATCCACCACATCCTTATCAATATATGGACTACTAAACTCGTCAATACTTTGCGCAGGTATCAGAAATGCGTTGAAAAACCGCAAATAAAGAACATTTCCATACCATACGAACAAAAGGCAGTATGAGTTATCCTCAATTGTGAGAAATTAACATGTGACGTTGATTTCATTTTTAACCATATATGTGGGCTAAAAGGTTTTCTTTTCTTTTGCAAAATGTCCCAATAATTTCCATAAAAAAATATAAATGATTATTAAAAACACTGGTTAAATAGTTTACAATGAACAATATTGGGCATAAATAAAATTACATAGTAAATGGCCAAATATAATTAAATTTCCCATTGAAAATATACTAATCTTTATAAGCATTTCCTCTACGAAGCCCACCCCATTTTTCTCTCTCGAGCAGTCTTCAGGCCAGGGTGTATGTAAGCTAGCCAGCCCCTCCAGAAATCGTGACATCAGGTGTTGAGGAAACTCCAAAAAAGTAGCGCTGATCGTCTTGCCGGCACACGTGCCCGATGACATAAGAGATCCGTCGCACCGTCTGAAAGGAACGTCGGCACAAGTGTGGAGGAGGGGATAAGGAGGAGATGGAGGGGGGAAACCCTCTTCATCACGCAGTCGACCAGCTGAGCGTGGCGTGGAAGCCAGGCCTCGACCTGCCATCCCGCGCCGCCGGGCGTCGAACGGGGAGCATATACGGGTATGTTAAATAACCCAGCAGACACCACTCGTAGGACACATATTTCAGCAGAGCGTAGTAGGCGAACATTATTGCGGTGTTTCCAGGCACACCGTCAAAATATAATGACTATGAATTTTGAATTCAAATTTAAAAAACAGGTTGCAGCAATTTTAGTGAATTAACTCTTAGGTTTGTTTCTATTTGTAACAAATTCATAAAATGCGTTCCAATTCAGGGAAGTGGGGAATTATGTAACGTTGTGGATTTTCAGGGTTATATTTACCGTCAGTCACATATGATATAATCATATATGATTGCTCAGTGTTTGCTTATATTGCCAATTTATTTAATATAATTTTCAAATTAAGCTTTTTATAAGCGTTAAAGAAAATACAGTATATGCCTTAGTTATTTGAATAGTTGATTGAAAAAGAGATCACGTGTAAGTATATTTCATTGGTTTCTAGACGATATTCAGTATTATAATTTTGATTATTTTTCATTTACTTACTAGAGGTTAGGAAGTAATGAAGGTTTATTAAACAAATGCACGAAAGATAATATACCGGCTGTCTCTAGTCTCGTCATTGCTGGTTGGCGGAGAGATTTGGCGTGGTCAGACGACAGCCAATTGGATTACAAATGACAACATAAGTAAGGCAGAAATAAAACCGAACTCAATGTTTATAACAAATAACTTACCACCACCATTAAGTTGTAACTTCTGAAATATGTTTTAATTTGAAATGATTTATAAATAAGAACGATTTATAATAATGTAATTGTTTGAAGACGAAAATAAAAACAATTTGTCAATTATTGTTTGAGAAAATGAACGATGAATAAAAAAGTTAAAAAAAAAAAATTACTACTTTTCGATTTTTACTGAAATGTTATAAATGACTTCAACTGAAACGTTACAACCGCTAACATGTAAAGTGAAAAACGAAGATGTTACAACTATCCAGGACATCAAGAACGAAAATGTGACCTCCAAAACTGTTGGTGATGATGTGAAATACCCAATACGCATATTCGACTGATGAAGTGACGACATCTGCAAAGCGAAAGTGTAAACGTGTTGCTGAAGATAAGGGCTACTTGAAGTTGGGGCAGAAGAAACATGGATTCGAACATTGTACTCTGGTCCAGAGGTATCTCACAACCTACTCATCGCAGAAGAACATACATGCAGACATGTACCGTGAACCATTTGCAAAGAGTGACGTGAAGTCTAGCTACTTATTTTCTGAAGACCCCAATAACTTGGTTGATAGACTGCGAGTGTTACTTCAATTGCAAAGAAGATGATATCTTTCTGTCAGTGAATAGTTAAATTTTATTATTGATGAACTCATAGCAAGAGGCTTTATTGAATAACATAATATGTATGGGTGTGATTTGGTTAAGAATTGGAAAAAATACAAAAAATTAAAAGGAAAAAAATTGTTTTCTTTTATTTATTTTTTTATTTATATTGCCAAAGAATGTACCTACTGCTAAGTGTTTATAAACATTGGTAGACTGCAAGTATAAACGATGAACATACATGGAGTACAGATATGTACAAATGTCATTGTAGGCTGCGAGGTTATAAGAATTTTAACTAAATACACATACATACTCAGTATACCTAATTGCCACAATACTTGCACTCACTTCCCGATGATCAACAAACATTGTCTTTGCACTTCTCGCTATGCTTATTCAGATCATCACTGTAGGCGAACACCATGTCGCAATTATCATAGAGGTAAGTCTTGTATGCTTTCCTGAACTTGCAATGGCTACTTTCATGTCGTCGTGAAGTATGGACCTAATCTCCAGAGTCCTTACTGTTGACGATGCAGTCAGTGTTACAGATGGTAAGTCTTCAACTATTGATTCCATCTTCATATTGTTACATTGTACACGATAGCAGTAGATGAATGTAGATGTAAAGATCTGCTTTCCGCCACGCTTGACGACAAAGTGAGAACCTTTTTTACACGATGTATACTTGTATACCATTTCCACTAGTTCGTGTTGCCCGTCTCGGGTTGCCATAATGTGACCTGCTTGTTCCGTATTTATAAATGACTGGTAGGCTACATATTTGTGATGAACATACATGGAATATGATTATGTACAAAATATTTGTTGGAGATATAGTTCATTGAGATTGTTGAATAATGTATGTGTTCAATACTTAATTCAGTAGATATAACACAGAAGTTTTAATTGCATATCATCATATTTTTACCTGTGAAATGATTGGACTCTCTAGGCCCCGGCTCTAGGGGATTGAAACTGCGATACCGTATTCTCAAGGACGGTGCACTGTCTCCAGCGCATCAGGGTACATGTGTTATTTCCAATAAAATAACAATAACGTATCTAACAAGTAAGTATGTTTATTATTCTGAAATTTACATTAATGTTTTGTCAAGGGCGGTGTTATTACAATAACAGTGTGAAGAGTTGCTTGCTTGGTAGGTGATGTATATCATGCATGGAAGAGCAGGATAGTCATTGTTGTCTGTGCTTCTATTGAGTTCACATCAATAGCTACGAGATCCACTCGCCGCCTCCAGGTCTTCTGTGTATGAAGCAGCTACACTGGTTGACTTTTTTTCAGTTAAGGTAAACCTTTTCTCTTTATGTTTTGGGACTTCTAAAAGCAGAGTACATACATAGTGTAAATGTATGTCTCTTGCGATGCCACCTTACTCGGTATTAATATATATATATATTAATAAAAATGTGTGTCAAGAGATTCATGAGTGATTCGTTTCATAATGAGCTTACAGTTATAGCACTATAAATGCTATATATTCAACCCTGCGCAGTGCCCACGCTGCCGGCCTACCACCTGGGCTGCCATACAGATTCTCAAGATGTTAGTTGATCGCATAATGTCGGATGGGTTGGACGCGTTTTGCTGCGCTAGTGTTGTGAATGTTGGCTGTACTCTGAATTTGTTGGTTTTGTTTCAATCTGTTCATAAGGAATGTGTTTGCTATTCGTCACGCATTACGCACCGCCCATCGCGCAGTATGCGACGGGCGGTAAGTGTTCAAACTATTTTTCTTTACATTAATTTTTTTTGTATTTGTTTATCAATGCATAGCAGTGTCCTCTCTTGCATGACCAATTGTTTCAAACATGTTTTAATGTAACCGGCGACTACCTACTCATTGCTCGGGTGCATTTGTATACACCTTTATTTTTTCTTATGTATGGGTGGTTGTTAAGACTTACCCATACTAACGAGAACTCGGACCACTGCCCTCATGCCAGGTTGAGAGTGTTTATTTATATGTATTAATTAATCTGTCACCACCCCTTTCACAACTACATGCATCCTGCTCGCAGCGCACTTGCATATACCTTAACTTTTTCGTGTATGGGTGGTTGTTGCATGTTATCTGTGCTAACATTTATTTATGTGTATAACACCTGCGGTAGCGGAGTACGAGGGTGGTGGTTGTGGTGGGTGATTGACGAGTGTGCGCGGACTGCTGCGTATGTGATATTTCAGTCCCTATAATCCTACATTCACCAGTAACTACTAACTACTTCGACATGCCTGCAACACAATTGTATGTGTACCCGCGTTTATTTTGTTTACATGTATGGCTGACCATGATGTGTTAGCCAAACTTAGATGGTTCAGAAATGATGTCCTATTATGCTTATAACAGGAATTATGTCCTAATTGACCTTATCACATTGATTGCAGCCAGGAATGATAACTGTGATATGAGTTTGACAGTCGTAGCTTTCGTGGATAGGAAATGTCAGGCATCTATGTTTATAATTGGGATTAATGCATTATTGACCCTACTGCCCTGTTCTATGTTGGGATCAGTGATTATGATATGAATTTGGTGACTGTAGCTTCGGTGGATAGGAAATGTCGGTAAACTATGCTTATGAGATGGATTAAGGTGTAATTTAGCTTGCCGTGCTACTCGTCGTCGGATGCGATGCTTATGATATCAATTTGGTGGCTATAGCTTCGGTGGAGGGTAAATTGTGGTAGACTAGGCTTATACGAGGGCTTAAGTTGTTTGTACTTGTCCTGTTCGACTTTGGGGGTGATGCCTATGTTATGAATTCGTTGACTATATCTTAAAAAGTTCGGAAATGACAGCAAACTGTGCTTATAAGAGTGCTTAAGGTGTAGTTGACCCTGTGGTCATTTTCTTCGTCGGGGGTGATGTGTATGCTATGAATTTGGTGGCTGTATCTTAAACAGTTCGTAAATTAGAGCTAACTATGCCTATATTAGGGCTTAAGGCATAATTAACTCCACCGCCCTATTCGTCATCAGGGATGTTGCCTATTTTACAAATTTGGTGACTATATCTTAAACAGTTCGGAAATGGTGGCTAACTATGCTTATACGAGGGATTATTTTGTAATTGAATCTACCGCATTAATGATATGCTCTAGCTGGCACAAATGGTAGTTTGGTGGCAGGAATCCAAGATGGCGGGAGATGAAGGCAAGATGTTGGGGTGATTGATTTGTGAATGAGTAGCATAAGTGCGATTAATAAATGTACAATTGCATATATGTGTGTGTGATTTGTATAGGTGTCCTTAGCATATGCGACTTGGCATAGGTCATAGAATATACTTGTAACAAGGTGGTACGTGAAGTTGCATGATAGGGCAATGAACTCGAACATCCTTTAGGCATGTAGGATGGTGCTGGCATGGAATTATAGAGCATGAAATGCTTGTAAAAGGGTTGCACAATCCAGCTGACCTTTGTACACTTTCAGTTGGATTCCACCAAATTGTACAAGTGCCAGCTGCATTATACAAAATCAAAGTGCATTTTTAGAGCGAAATTTTGCGTTTTTGAGGGAAATTAGGGTAATTTCTAGGGAATTTCTGGTGATTTTTAGCGTTTTTAAGGG
Source organism: Clitarchus hookeri (assembly GCA_002778355.1). Classification (NCBI taxonomy): domain Eukaryota; kingdom Metazoa; phylum Arthropoda; class Insecta; order Phasmatodea; family Phasmatidae; genus Clitarchus; species Clitarchus hookeri. The sequence continues at coordinate 380,923 of NQII01000736.1, forward strand.
AATAAAGGGAAATTTTAAATGGAAAAAGTATAAAACGGGAAATCCAAGATGGCCACCGTGGCACCGCGGCTTTGCATCCAGCATCCAGGTGTGCCACAACATACATTTTCCTACTACTCCTATGGCTGCATACATTTCAACGGGCACACTGAGTGGCGTGCGCCCTGTAAAGTTGGTGGGTATGGATAGAAAGAAGTTCCATACCATAGCATTGAATTTAAAGTGTTAAGAAAAACATTTTTAAATAATAAAATTAAATATTTTTCTTTCTGTATTTTAAATGCATGTAAGAGTAATAATTAGCAAATTTGTTTAATATTTACTTTTCAAATTATTTCCACGGTTTCCCTTGATTGACGCATGTGTAAAGTGATCAGGCCCATGTCAACGTTAATTTCACATACGTTGCAAGAATATGCAATGTGCATACAAATAGATCTTAAGCAAGGCTTTCAAAAGTGCTCAGTTGGCCGTGAACAGCATGTACTCGTGGTTGTCAATGTGGGACGGAGGCGCAAGCAAGGACTATACCTTTCCCTAATCAGTTTCTGTTTTGTATTTTACAATATGTAGTGTACTTGGTAGCTTGAAATAGGTCACAAATTATTCACATGGTCGACATATAATTTATGTTATTCGTCAAGTATGTTATTGGTAGCACTAGTCTCTTATCAAATGTCGTAATGCCTCTGAGTGTGCTAGGGAATTAACTGGTGCGTAGTATTTTCGCCATAAAGTGTGCAAATATGCATCTTCAAATGTGGTGGTTCCACTGCCATTTTATTGGCCGAAACTCGGTAGCGAGATGAATTTGCTTCCTTTTACCAGATTCACGTATCTTCGATTAGAATGTCTTTGGATGTTATTTACCTATTTTAAAATCTCCACGGCAAGAGTTTGCAATTGGCGAGATATACTGCATTCCAGAGTCGTCAGAAATGTGTACTATTTGCTTTCGTTAAATACACGTTAAGTTGGGGTCTTGTGGTAAAACTAAAATGGTGATTACTCTAAATAGTTGAATGTAAGGTTCGTTCACAAAAAATCAGCCCAACGTTTTTGTCACTAGAGCAAAGGACGGCTTTCCATTTATCATCCTTCTTGAAATCGTTTTGAACTCTGCTAGGGACCACACTTTATACCCTACATAATTTGTCACTCTTCCCGCTTTTGCCTTTGCCAGGTAATTCAACAACTCTAAGATCGTTTTGTATAAAACAATTTATTTTAATTTCTGAATATAATACATCTTAGCTCTTATAAATGTTTAATTTTAATGAAAGCTCACAAAAAACATAAAATCATCAGTGTTGATAGTAATTCCTTGTGGTAAGTTAAACAATTTTCAAAAAGTTTTACAGAAAATATTTATTTTTGCTGGAAGTAATTTCGAATGTCACCGGATCAGCAGGTATGCAATTTGTGGTTAATTTTTTCTTGGCTTACTTTAAGTTTTCTGTTTTACGTCCACAGTGTAATAATGTTTTGAAGTTAAAAATTAATTTCAGGAGAGGCAAGGGTTCAATTCCAAAGAAAATTTTTTTTCGAGTAAATCATTCGACTGAAGAACTATTTTTTAGCACAAATAACCCTTATGTTTAAAAAAAAATCTAAATAATCTAATGTAATGTATACATTTCCGACGTCATAAATTCTCTGCATAAACATTTAATTAATAGTAACACACGTAAACATAAATATAAAGAGAAAAAAGGGATACCATAACAATTTTCTTGGTTGAGTTGAGTGAAGAGATTTGGGCGACTGTTAACATCGAGGTCTTGAGAGCCGATGAGGGTGAAGCGAGGTGAGTATGAAGAGCAGCGCCCCGGAAATTAGAGATCCCCGAGAAAACCCACTAACCAGCGGCATCGTCTGGCACTATTCCAACATCCGGGCGCGGCCTCGCAGGGGAATCGAGCCCGGTTCGCCTTGATGGGAGGTTGGTAGTCTAACCACTACACCACCGCGGTCCCTTTGAACAAGTAGGGCTACTAAAGACTAATTGATTACGATAATATTTGTGCAAACGAAATTGAGTATTTGATGAAAAAATGACTAAACGTATTACACATGTTTTGGTCCAACTGTACCTCTGAAACTTCCCAGTACTTGTTGGTGAACTTTTCTCAATGATTAACGTGACTTCGGCCATTTTATTTTCTGGAAAGCGTGTCGTAAATTTCGTTAATTAGGTGGTTCTTGTTTAAAGTCAGTCGCCTGAAATTTCAAAAGAAAACGTGTTCGTCGTAATGTATGTTTTTACTCGTGGCCGGGCCATCTTTGCGGCGCTTACTTCGCTTGGGAAGGTGCAAAGGTAAATGAGCGCTTTTCGGCGACTGTAGTTATCACCTATTACACTCCGTAACTGTCACGTTTGTATTTATGTTCCAAGAGTGAAGTTGGCTTTCCACTTCACAACTGCTGTAATGGTAGCGGGCAGCGTGCCTTTGCCGCCGCCAATAAAACTACTTATTTTTAAGTTTTGCTGGTTGTCGGCTTTCGACGAGCTTGCCCCGAGTTCGAGTACTAATAATGGCACGCACGTGGCTGTTTTCGCAAGCCTGAGGATCACAAACAAAGACTGTTTTAAGTACTGTGCAATACTTTGATGTCTCACCAATGAGCGTTATTTAATTTTTTTTAATGCTGCAGCTGCAGTGTGTTGCCAACAATTCTGCCGACATATAACGTATTACAATAGTGATACTATCATAAAACAGGTAATATTAGGATATAGTCGATATTACGGTACTATTAATATTTCAAGATTGAAGGTATTACGATTTTAACTATTTTTTTATCCTTAGTTTGATAATTTTAACATATTTATTACACCTGAATTTAGCAAATTATTAAGTAGTCATTTTTCATTGCGGAAATGTTTACGATTCAGACATCATTTTTCGACACTTTACGTAAAAACAATATTCACTTTATGGAAGTCTGCATCAAAATTCAAAACAAGTGCAAATTCCTTTCCATATTTCGTGTGTATTCGGTAAAGTTATTATATGGGTCCAAAATGGATATTTTTGCAATGTTGCACGGTTCCGTAATAACTGTAATACGTAAACATTCTTGAACTTGCAATCTCAAGTCGCTATAAGTGTGTGTTCATTTCGTAGGCTGCGAGTACGTTGGAATATTTTCTTTAGAGAACGTGTACTTTAGTTAAACGCAACGTACATGCAGGGTCGCCAATATAAATAGTGCCCCCTTCCATGAACATTCATTCAACAAAAATTTGGTCGGCTTATCTCTCAGTATTTTAGCAAATTTTTAAGTTTTTCAAGCTCTTCGGTAGTAGCATACGTCTTAAATTTTTTTAAAAACATGATTACGATTTTATTTTAATAATATGTGATTAGACCAAATTCGTCTTCTTTCGTGTAAAACGAAGTAGTTTCGTGGCAATTTTGTCTCTTCCTCTTACAAAATTGTCCTAGATTCCTTGCCCCCCCCCCTTTTTCCCTACAACCTTCACCCCCAGCCAATCTCTACCCCATTCCTCTGGGGTGTAACTCCTCCCTTTGGGACGCCCTGGTTTATGCATAAAACTGGGACAGAAAATATATCGGTTATAAAATGTTCAACACAAAGCGAATGATTGCCTACGTACGTAATAAGTAATGCTACGGCAGAAACTGCCCAGTGTGCGCGTGGGCGAAGAAAACAATGTACTTCCAGATTACATAAGTATACAGAGATGAAATGGTATGGCGGTTCTATTGGCTACTGTGTGTTGTGAAAGTTCCCCTAATGGCCGGGTTGCCGGCTGACGAGTAGGTTACCACGCACTGATTGGCGAACGGCGTTTCAAAATTTTGCTGGTAGATGACGCCATTTTGCTGGCATGTGTTGCGGGAGTTCACAGTATTAGCGGCTGTTTCGCCTCTGTAGTCTTAAGATTCGGCTTCACCTATTATACAGAAATCGCTTTCGTGTCATAATTTCAGTTTGAGGGGTATTATTGAAAATTCTTAATTATATAAAATTTACAATTTGCTAGTTTGTTTAATAATTTTGTATCTAATTTTCACTGTCAGTAATTTCCTGCTTGCAAAATGGCAAGAACTTGGTGATAAAATGGAAATATCTTCCTGATTTTTTACAGCCAGCAGATTACACACAATTAAAATTAAACACAATAATACTGAACAACTCGTAAAATGTCAATTTTATATAATCGTACATTGTCAGTAGTTACTTTGAATCCGAAATTATGACACGAAAATGAAGAAGTTCTGTTTAAGAGGTGAGGTCGAGCGTACTCCGTGATGTAGTAGAGATTTCCCAGAAGACTGCTAGCTCCTGGATCGTTAAGATGGAGACTGATACACAGGAGAACCAGAGGCTGGTTCTACAACGCACAGGCCAGCGCGGAGTGCTCTCTCGTATAGGTGGTCTGCACGCAGATAAACAGTTGTTAAGGGAATGAGCATGCAAAGGCTGTTCACGATTAAGAGAATGCTTTTGAAATAAAATATGAATAAAAAATAGCGTGCGCTTAGCTACATATTATATGCTACACAGTACTGTTACGCGCCGACTGCCGCACGAGGCACGAGAACTATGCGCGGACTCGGTTTTGTAGGGGGTGACCCACCTTGACCCTCCTCTCCCCAGAGCAGGCCCATCTGATCGCCATCCGAACGCCAGGCCGCCGGGAATGGTTGACAGCTGATCTGGATGGCGTCACAGACCCTCTCCCACCCCCCTGGAGAAGCCGGCTATTTAAAAGGATGCGCAAGAATATTCTGGGAACTAGGACCTTCGCCGCAACGAGGCATTTAGGGAAATGTCTGGGCGATGGCCTAAGACCCTATAAATATTGCCGCAGTCCAAGGGTCGGCAGTCTTTCTGTGGAAGCCAACTGGTTGAGTGCGGTAACCTGGCGAAGACGAGTGTGGCGAGGGACATCGGTGAAGAGGACGGACGATGGTGGATTACGAGGCGATGGTAGACGAGGTGTTTGTAGTGTGAATGGGCGAGAAGGCATGATATTTGACGAGTGAAGGCTACTGTGCATGTGGGCGCTTCGAGAACTCTAGAACATTGCGGACTGACTGACTTTATTTTAAATATTGGAACTGTCAAATATGGACATATAATTTATAAAGTAATTCTTTAGGTTTTGATTCACTGGCTATTACGATTGATTTTAGTTAATTTTTTACATTAATTTTTTGAGGTAATTGTAAATTGTACTGATTTAATTTATTAATTACAAATAGCAAGAGATATCAATATATTGTAAGATGTTGGGTCGAAAAAATTTTTTTGTAGTTTTGTAAATAAAATAAGAAAATTTTAATTAACTCTTTTATTTTATTAGGATCTCCATCATTTTACGAACCTGGTTTAGCCCACAAACTTTGAGAAAATTGTAACAGTACAAACAGGCAAGCAGGTCCCCATTTAAGTTGACAAAGTGTTAGTAAAACTGTTTCTAAGACTTAACGTTGTATTGCAAGTTTGATATTTAAATTTATGGTTACTTATGTTAGAACTCCTTGTTTTATATAAAGTATATAGTGCGGAATTGGATATTATTACCACATTTACATTCCTAACAATTCCACAGTTTCATTTGGATGACGCATGAACAAAGTGATCAGGTCTACAGTAACGTTATCTTTACATGTGGCAGAAGGATACAAAACGAAAATTAGATTAAATAAATTGAAAGAAGGCAGAATGCAATCGCGGAGTAACAGGTGTGGCCTTAAGAAAAACCCGCCGGCGACGTCTGCCACGGTTCCTTTTATGTGAGTGCTAGAACTCGGATTCGCCGGGGAACGAGACCGTATCGGCCGTAACGCGTCAGTTAAAAACGAGACTACTAATAGGGACAGATTAAGGCCCATGCGAAACACGTGGCCGCATAGGAAGCCGGACTGTGGGTACGCTAAGTCGGCAGCGCCTTAACTATTTTATCTTGCAATAAATAATTAATTGTAATTGACAGTTTTTTTTAGTCGGAAATAAATCTTACCATTAGATAAACACTTTTAACGTTGATAATCCTGCAGCTGTTATCTCTCTCATGGTGCTATGATATTACCTTGGCTATTATATTTTACCCCAATATTTTATTAATCTTTACATCAAATTTTAACTTTTGACATATGCATTACTTGATGTTTGTTTTAACATAAACACTGTAATCGTACTACATAAAACATATTTAATAAAAGTGTATTGTAATTTATTTGTATGTTAGCATTTCTTCTAAATTTAAATGCCTTCTTTTAAAATAATAGCATAACGAATTGGCTGCTTTCAAAACTGTTACCACAATATCACTGAAAGAATGAGAGATGCAGCTAGAAAGAGGACGATTTGTGATGAGTTTAGTTCTAGGATGGGGGCGCGAAAACATATCCTCACATGTAGCAAAGAAATTTATTGGTCCGTCTCAGGGAATCAAACTCGTTATACCGTGATTAAAAATCAAGACTGCTAATATTTATGCGATGCATTGCATTATGGGCGTTTTGGGAAGGATAACAGACTTTGTAATCATCTGCGTGGAGTCCGCCACTGTTTCCGCCTGTAGGCGTACACGAGGAGAGGTGATGGTGACACAACGACTATGTATAACATGACAACGGAAACACGTGGACTATTGAACGACCACCTTTATGAATATTCAGCTACTCGCACGAACACATTCCCACTCGTTGTTACGTTTCCGTAATTTAATTTATGCCAGCATGGGCGAGTGAGGTTTGCGCCGAAGCGCGCAGTTCACTACGCCACTCGTTCTGCGCTCGCCTTCTTACCGGGCAGTTCGAGGTCGTCGCTCGCGACGCAGCAGCGTCGTCTACGCGTGCGTTGGCGTCAAGAGCTGACGTCGGTGGCCAGGCGTCACTGGCATCCGTCTTCCACATCGCTGGTGTTGCGTTGACGTCGCCCCCACGCACAAGGCAAGCAGCCACCGGCGTAACTGCAAAACAGAGACCCGGTAGCAAACATTCACATCAGGCCCCCTCCTTTCCAAGGCCATGAAAACTATAATGCCGTAAACAAAATGCATGCTTGTGAAAATATGAACGTATACAGAATGTTCCCAAATATTTGGGGAGTGATCGGAGAGTGGAAAAAAGTTCCTGGTGGAACCGACGCTGGCCTCACCAAACCTCCCCTCCATGTGGCCGATACCTATTAAAAGGTCATACCAGGAGCGCTTCTTTTTTACTTTTACTTTAACTCCCGCAATATAGATCTAAATCGGCTCTTTTCTCTCGCAGGGCACCTCCGGAAACTTTGAATTTTGTATTCCATCATACTGTACGAAATAAATTTAAAAACACAAAAGCTAAATACTTACTACACACACACACATGTATATATTCACTACCAAGCTCGCGCTTGTCCTTCTTTCACGGGTAAAGTTAAGTACGACGGCACACTCTTAGCACATTCTCGGCCCAGTGCGCCCGGGCAGTCACGGGACTTAGATTTGGGAAACAGCTGCTAACTAGGATTGTTTCCCGCCTCCTCGCCCCCCGAGCGCAAGGGGCATCGTACGAAGTCACACTGCAGTCTTTCTTTCGCTCGTCTCATTTACACACACATTCTCACACACCACCATTCTTCAGACCTTCGGTCTTGTCCATTCCTGGAAAACTTTCGTCATCCTTCCATCATCCAGTATCGCATTCCGGGTCCATCACAGGGGTCGTCTACATCGAGGTTCCTGGAACAGATCAAGTTTTATACAAAAAGTGCCTTTATCAGGTTTTGGTTACGGAGCCGACCGAGGTGAAGGACCAGTACCTGACCACAGTGTACCCCATGAAGGGCTTATTGTAGTCAAAAGTACGCCTTCCGTACGTGCGGATGGCATCCTTGTAGATAGTGGATGGGTCTCGAATACTCCCCCCCCCCCCAACCTTTTCCAGAAAC
>NQII01000736.1:388842-429761 GCA_002778355.1 Clitarchus hookeri
CCCAACCTTTTCCAGAAACACTCTTCGAGCAAGCTCAAGAGAGCCTCCTTTTTCGTCGGTAGTCCCACCTGGGCGACGGTGAGCCTGTTTACGCACTCCATGTGGGGGAAGAGGATCTTCTCACCCCCATCCATCGATCTAACCAGCAGGGCTACTGCTGCCATCAGGATCTTTGGATATTCCAGTCTCGAGATCCCAGGGTTCCTTCGGGTGGACTCCTAAGGGTCAGTCTTGGACTGAGGTATTGATAGTGTTCTTATCCGAATGCCAGTATATGGCGACGATCCTCTCGGAGGATGGCACCATCTCGTTTATCCTTACCTGGGCTCTGAAAAGAGAGACTTCCCTTTCTGCTCGTTCTTATGTCACATCTTCCCTGTCTCTCTCATCACTCTCCCTTGCTTTCCGAAGAGCATAAACCGCTCTTCTCCTCTGGTCCCTCAGGAGTTTACCCATGTTGCGAGCGGGTTAAGTTCATCTGGATAAGCAAATTGCAGGACTGACCCAGTCCACTTGGGCACCTGTGCCTGCCGCACAATTGGTGCTGTCACCTTCGGTTTTTCCTCTCCTTCTGCAGGTGTTGTAGGCGTGGGAGAACGCTCCATATCTGTCTCAATCGGAAAAACTGTTGGAAATAGATGTTGCTGTTCACTCATCTTGGTTTTCGTTTATCTCCGGATCATCCCTGCCCATGCCCAAGGTTTGGTTTAAGCTTTGGCTTAGCCACCACACGTTGAACTCTTCGTCTCTTTTTCCAGCCTCCATCAGGAATTCAAGCACGCGAGGTGCCAGAACCCTGACGGAAAGCATTCCCCGGAGGTCGATCTGTCCATAACTGTCCTCAAAAGAGGACCGGAGATCCTCAATTTTCGGACAGTCATGTAGGAGATGTGCAGAGGTGTCAGCCACCCCACACACCACACAGTCTGGTTCTTGTAACAAGGCCATTGAAGACAAATTCGCCTCGAAGTTCCCATGTCCGGTCAAGAACTGCGCACTATAGTGACCTATGGAAAGCCACCTCATGCGCAGCCCAAGTCTAACTTCGGGAAAGATCTCATGAGTTATTCTGCCCTTGTCTGAATTTTCCCACCGCACTTGCCAGGTATCCAACGTTCGTTCCTTTAGTGCCTTTACGGTCTCTGGGGGGATAGAATCCACCCATTTCCTTCTACTAATCTCACCTCTCTCCTTTATGAGGAGGGATCGGAGAGTGGACAGTACACCCCAAAAGAACACAAATTGTCGCTATGAGCATATGTTCGAACGTATATAGTTTCTAAGTTACAGACCTTCCAACGTTGTGCCACGCGTATTGGTAAGAAATAGTTCTTAGTCAAAATATAATTACACTTATTGCGCAAGAATGCGATGCGTTGGCTCTCTGGGGAAATTTTCTAAGCTTTGCTTGTGCATGAGACGGAGGAATATCCTGAAAGTAGAACTTCAGGAGGGCTTCAGAAAAGTTGGAAGTAACAGTGAATGGACGAGGTGTGTCTGGTGATATGATCAGCTGGAATAGTGTGAATGTTATTTACCTGTCTCGCTCAAGTGAATAGGCCTGGCCTGTACGCTCCTAGTATCTCAGTCCTGTGGGGGGTATCTCAAGGCCATTGTTTACGCGACTCCAGTTCTAAACATAGCAGTGCTTCTCCAGCGAGTGGAACAAGATTGTTGGCAGATACGAGTATTTTACGTTCAGGCGTGCACTCAGGCACAAGGTGGACATTTTGAGCACTTCTAGTAGAGTGACGTACCACTGCTAGTCCACAAACATGGCTACAGCTACTCGAACTGAAATGTGCCAGGGACACTTACGAATAGATCCAGCACAACTTTGGAAGATCTGTAACTCGGAAACTATCGACTTTAGGACACGTTTTAGGGACATTTTGTGTTTTTTCGGGGAGTACTGTCCAATCAGCGATTACTTCCCACATATTTGGGAACAATCTGTATATGCATAATGTTATAGCGGCCAGCTCAGCTATAAAATATAAACGCGAGTAAGTAACACTTTTTAAATTACATATTAAAAATTCCTTCTTCCACGACTTCGAGTAAGCAAAGTTGCCTTCTCTGGGGAGTGGGTCTCTTTTGGCTATGGGCTCGGACGCAAAATTTAGCTTATAGAGTTGCAGCAGTTTTCCCANCAACTAGAATGACAAAAGTAAAGTACAATCCACATTAAATTTAAATAAAAAAAAAAAAAAAAAAAAAACCCTATTAAACTTTAAAATAAAGCCTTCCCCCTCCCCACCATCTACACCAACCTGAGATGTTCCAGATAAGTTCGTGTACATTTCCTTGAAAACCTTCCTAAGTTCTCGCCCATCAAGTTAAAATTTTGGTTATCCCAAATGCACAAAAGAAATTAAAAGTTATCATCTCTCATTTCATGGAGCGCGGTGGGGCAGCGGCTAGATCGCTCTTCTCCCACCAAGGCGAACCAGGTTCGCTCCCGGATTTTCACATTTGGGAATCGTGCCAGACGATGCCGCTGATCGGCGGGTTTTCTCGGGCTTCTCCCGTTTCTCCCGCCTTTGCAATCTGGCCCTGCTCCATGCTTACCTCACTTCACCCTCATCGGCTCTTAATGCCTCGATGTTGATGCAGATCAAGCTCCGTAATCTTGTATTTACGAAGTTTTTGCCGTAGCTTGTATTACCGATTTTATATTTTATTTTGGGCACCGACAAGGCATTGGGCGTTTCTTTGCATATTTTCTCAAACATGTGTTGGTAAACTATTGTTGCCAGGATCACATGTGTTACCACCACAAGAAAAAAATATTTTTTTCTTGTCGGCAATCATTAGTCAAAAAGAAATAAACTCGGTAGAGTTGTAGTAGTTTGATAAAGCTTTAGAAACTATTAATTATGGCATGAGGTAAAAAAAATTTCATTAAACATTCTTAAGAGTAAATTATGAGAAAAATACTGAAAACCTAAAATGGTGGGGCCTGATCCGCCTTAAGAGCCGTCCAAATATTTCCAGTCCCACATAATTTCCGGCCGGGTCGCTCCCGGATTTTCGCACGTAGTGCCAGCGGGTTTTCTCGGGGATCCCCCCACCTTCCCGCTGCAATCATTCCAGCTATACTCCACATTCACATTGTTTCACTCTCGTTGGCTCTGAGACCCGGCCCAAATCTCTCCACCACCATTTCTCGCTCATTTCCGTGTGGTCGCAAGTTGGTACGCCACGCGGCTGCGTAGATACGGGGATCATCAGCTGGCTGGACGCTGGGCTGCGCGGCGGCCAGACTACAAGAGCTGCTTTGTGCGCATGCGCACACGCCGGCCGGCGGCGAGCGCACAAAAAGCGAGCGTTGGCGGCCACGTGTCCGTCAGTCCGGAGGGCGCCACCTCCGGAATGCCGGCGCGCTGATAGTCATCTCGGCCAGCCGGGGACGGCGGCTCCGCGCGGCTGGCCTGCTGCTGGACAGGTCACGTGCGTCCCGCGGAGACCACGCATTCCTCTCCGGAGAAACACTCGAGACTATGCCCCGTCTCTGCCTCACTGCACCAACAAACTGCTGCATCACAAAACTCTAGTCCATTCTCGGTTACTCGCATGATATCCCTCCGCCTCATGCAAGCGAAGCTTAACCATGTCTAAAAAATTACACCAAATTGACAACACACCGCATTTGTGCTCACTCAGTGTAATAATACTCTCCAAAATAATTTAATTTAATAAAAAATATGGAATTTTTATGTTAACAGAAGTGTGAAACTCTTGTGATACGTGACATATTTAGGAAACAAGGAAACACGTCATGCATGAGGTGATTTTTTAAAGATTTGTTTCAGAAAGTGTGAAGGAACCGCGAATATACTATAAATAGCGTGTTCATGAATGCGGTACGTTGTCCTTATGGTGTAATTTTTTACACAATTAAGCTTTGTTTGCACGAGGCGGAGGAATATCCTAAAAGTAAGTAGTTATAAGTAGTCAGTTATGGGACAGGGGCTGGGACTGGGAGACAAGGGACGAGCGGCGGCCATCTTGGATGACATAATTTCCCCCCTTTTTCCCTCGGAATTTCCTTTTTTTCCTCGAAAACGACCGAAATCGCCAGAATTTCCCTCAAAATGTCCCAAATTTCCCTCAAAATTTCCCGACATTCCCTCAAAATATGTTTTTGGACAATCTCCGTCGATGACTTCACACTGTGGCTAAGTGACTCCTTTTTGGGAATGAGCTATCGATGGATTGAGTTTCCCCTAGCATTCATGCTCTATCATTCCAAGCCAGCACCATCAATCTTGCCTGAATAATGTTCGTGTTCATTGCCCCATCATGCAACGTCTCTAATCATGATCTATCATTCCACATTGGTTTTCTCATATTCCTTCTGGTCTCCTTTCACCTGACACTTTAGGGGTTCATGATCTTGCATTCCTACCAGATGTTGATACTTAATGCTCTTTCATTCCTACCAGATGTCCCTCCTTCATGCTCTTACATTCCTTCCTTCCAATTGACCCTACTTCACTCTCTTGCATACCTGGCCAACAATGTCAATCGTGGTCTCTACTTCATGCTCTCGCATTCCTACCAGACGTCTCTACTTCATGCTCTCGCATTCCTACCAGACGTCTCTACTTCATGCTCTTACATTCCTTCCTACCAGTTGTCCTTACTTCACGCTCTTACATTCCTGACCGACGACGTCGATCGCAGTCCCTAATTCATGCTCTCGTATTCCTACCATGCGTCCCTACTTCATGCCAAATTCATAATATAGGCATCACTCCCGACAAGGAAAATTATCGCAGTGTCATTTATGCCCTATGCATACGTATAAGCATAGTTGGCTGTTATTTCCGAACCATTAAAAATAGTCACCAAATTTATAACATGTGCATCACCCCCGACAAGGAAAATTATCGCAAGGTCAAATATATCCTAAGCATACTTGTAAGCATAGTTGACCTTAATTTCCGAAATGTGTAAGATATACTTACCAAATTTGTAACATAGGCATCACCTCCGACGGTGAAAATGGACGCAGGGCCAAATAGGACCTAAGCGCACTTATAAGCATAGTTGAGTATAATTTCCGAACTGTTTAAGATATAGTCACCAAATTCGATAGTTATGATATCAGTGCTGCTATCACACCAAGAAATTTAGTAAAAGCGAGAATGCACATCGACATGAGAAAGAACTAATGATCACAAGGACCAACTACAAAAATGACAACAATATTACTTGTGCTATATGCACTATGCAACTTGTAAAGACTGTTTTCCTTTGTTTGTCACAAAACAACATACATTTAAACCATAAGTCACACAAAAGATACGCCGCTGATACATGCTGATTCAAACAGATATAAAAAAATAACAATTGTAGCTAATAGTTATAAGAATTTAACAAACTATACATATATAATATGCAAGCATCATTCGCTGTACATCATGCTAGTAAAAAAAATTATGTTTGCGAATCTGATAAGCACAGGTGTGATAAGGCAACACTGCTAAACACTGATGCAAATAGATATAGAAAACAAAATGTAAAGGGATAAATATTTATAAGCACTTACCAACCAGCACAATTACATATTACACAAGCATCGAGTGCTGTACGCTGTGTGTGTTAAACGTCACCATACAATACAATACCGTCCTAACGAGTACAACAGAATAGTAAACGACTTCCTTACGAAACGACTGAAACGAAACCCTCGCATTTAGTGAACAACCAATACTCACATCACTAGCAGCGGAACACATCGGACCCGACTGACTTCGCACGATCAACTAACATCATGTGAATCTGTAGGGCCTTCCCAGACAGCCGACGGCCAGCGCCAACACCGTGCAGTTCTCGACAAGCGAAGGGCTGACACAGAACACTAGCCAAGAGAGAGTTGCGTCAGGCTCCAGGATGCCAGACTAGTCGAGTCACACATTCACTTTCCTTTACAAGAGGAATTCAGCTATACAGTAACCATTTATCACGTTTTAAGTACTATATTTCTATATACTTATTTTGAATACGAATCATTTATATATTAGCAGAACCGTAAGTACATACGAAACAATACGCATTTAAACCATTAGTCGCGCAAGAGAGACGGTACTGCTATGCACTGAGACAAACAGATTTAAAAAATAGTTATAAAATCATATAGTTATACGTATTTACCAACAAACGCTTATTTCGTGAGCATCGTGCATAGTACGTTATGTTAGGCGAAGAAATTTCAGTTGTGAAGTACGGGAACGATAAGGTCAACACGGCTATATAGAGATGCAAACAGATATAAAAATAAAATTGAAAAGGAAAATACTTTTAAATGCTTACCAACCATCACAATCGCATATTACGCCTACATGTCCATTTACGAGAGGAATTCAGTTATATAGTACAAGGTAACAATTTATTTCGTTTGAATACATCAAGCTGTAAATATTAGCAAGTGTATTTAAAATATATCTTCGAATAAAACCTGTATCGGTAGAGGATATCGCTTCTGCCTGCCCTAATAAAAAATATAATGAAAAGAAAAATAGTTACAATCACTTACCAATCATCCCAAGGTAGTGCTACCGTTACAGACACACTAAATCACAGGAGCTGGTTTAAGACACATTGGGAACGAGCAGCAGCAGCAAAAAGAAAAACAAGGCGTCGGCAACACTGAAAGATGAACAATTGTAAAGACGTTGAGAGGTCGAATTTACAACTTCGCATGCTAGACAGCAATCGACCTGATAAGGTAACATATTTCAGTTCAGCAACTATGCTGATGTTTGTACCACACAGCCAGCAGTCATCTACTGAGCCAACACGAGACGATAAATACAAATTTGCATGTAGTGCGAACAGTATACAAGAGATGGCCATGTAAAAACAGACATCATGTCGTTGGCAAGCGTGGTGGTGGAAACCAGACCGTTACAACTACATACATCTACTACGATGGTGTATTCTGCTACAATATGAAGACGTAATCTATGGTTGAAGACTTGCCATCTGTAACATCATCGACATCGACAACAGCAATGAGCCCTGAAGAGTCGCTACATACATTGCAATATCAATGTAACTATTGTGGAAATACTTTTAGTACAAGTTGTAATATACGCCGACATGAAAGTTGTCATTGCATGTTCAGCCCAGC
This sequence comes from Clitarchus hookeri, assembly GCA_002778355.1. Lineage (NCBI taxonomy): Eukaryota > Metazoa > Arthropoda > Insecta > Phasmatodea > Phasmatidae > Clitarchus > Clitarchus hookeri. The sequence goes on from NQII01000736.1 coordinate 395,984, forward strand.
TAACAAGACGTTCCACTGTGATAACTGCGATGCTGTGTTTACCCGCATTGATGCTCTGTATAATCATAACAAGAAGTGCAAAGGCAATGTTTGTCGTTCATCGGGAAGCATGTGCATGCATTGCGGCAAGACATTCAGTAACCGCACCTGTGCCAAATGCTACGAATAAAGTAACTGTTCATTTGCCATCGTCTACAAGGCCTACCCATGCTTTAACTGCTGTGCGATATATGCGAATACGAGTAGCTTTAATGCTCACAGCAGGTATTGGTCCTCCAAAACAGACACCATAAATGTTTAGCTCGAATGAAGAATATGTTTGGCAGGTATCAAATATTATTATGTAATCTTATTATGTCAAGTCTATAAATAAAGGTAAAAGTGTATAAATTATTTCTGGGTTATTCATTTATCTAAACTCTCGCTAGGTTCACCTCCATCACTAAGGAAAAAAAACAGATTTTGTCTAAGTCTGAAAGATAATTAATAGTTTTTGTATAGTGCCAAGTCTGGAACTCAGTTCCCTATCGGTGGATGCTTGAGCAATACACACAGATGCTCTCACCATCTTCAACCATCTCCGTTTCCCCTACCACCTATCAGGGGGGACGCCAACATCGTTTATTTTACCGATAGCGCCTGCTAGGAGAACTCTTGTCGACACACATGGCCGAATTCTTGCGTGCAGAATGCAGAACACTCACCTATGCATGCAGTACTCGGTGCAAATAGGTAAAAAAAAATGCCAGACGCACTAGGTTTCGATCCAACTGCCAATGAGGGCTGCAGCTCGACTATTCCGATAGCATAGGAAGACTACAGTGACATGGTTTGATTGCGAGGGCTAAAGGTCGCAATAAACTGCGTCAGCCTAACACGTGGGTTGGGATCGTTCCACCTCGATTTTATAAAAAATTTCGAGATAAAGGTCAAGGTCATATGATGTCATCTTAGGTCAGGTCAAGGTCGCTTAACATCATTCAATATCAAGGTCTTAGTTGCATGTTGAAATTGTTTCTACTGTTGCAAGTGAGTAAAATGGATTTTCTCCGAGTGATTCGATGATTATTTTATAAACATGTAGGGTTTTTTGGGCTTCAGTCCTAGCATAGATATCGTTCGAAATAATGGCTTACGGTCAAAGTCGTCAGACATTATGTTACCTGCTATTGCGAGCAGGGACAAATGGGTTTTCTCAGTATATTTTTAGCATGTCTTTTCTTCATCCGATCGGAAGGAATGTGAGAAAACCATGGTGGAATGACAGAGCATGAGACACGTCCCCGTCAGGGCGTTAGGTGAAAGGAGACCGGAAGGAATGAGAAAACCAAGGTGAAATGGTAGAGTATGAGACTCGTTCCCGCCAAGGCGTCAGGTGAAAGGAGACCGGAAGGAATATGAGAAAACCAAGGTGGAATGGTAGAGAAAGAGACTCGTTCCCGCCAGGGCGTCAGGTGAAAGGTGCTCGGGAGGAATATGAGAAAACTAAGGTGGAATGACAGAGCATGAGACACGTCCTCGTCAGGGCGTCAGGTGAAAGGAGCCGGAAGGAATATGAGAAAATCAAGTTGGAATTGTAGAGCATGAGACTAGTCCCCGCCAGAGGACGTCGGGTGAAAGGAGACCGGAAGGAATATGAGAAAATCAAGGTGAAATTGTAGAGCATGAGACTCGTCCCCATCAGACCGTCAGGTGAAAGGAGACCGGAAGTAATATGAGAAAACCAAGGTGGAAGGGTAGAGTATGAGACTCGTTCCCGCCAGGGCGTCAGGTGAAAGGTGCTCGGGAGGAATATGAGAAAACTAAGGTGGAATGACAGAGCATGAGACACGTCCCCTTTACAGATTTGTTCATTCCGACATTTAGATACATTAAAGAAAACAGAAAGCAAACGAACATTAAGATTAAACACTGAAGAGCAAAAAACACTCGTATAGGCGTGCGTATGCAAATAACAGAGGTATGAAACCAATCAGAGTAACGCGATGCGGTCGGCAGCTAGTTCGACTACTGCTGCTACAATGGCAGGTTATCAAGATTTAAGTGAGTTTGAACGTGGTGTTATAGTCGGCGCACGAGACATGGGACATAGCATTTCTGAGGTAGCGATAACATTTGGATGTTCGCGTACGACCATTTCACGAGTGTACCGTGAATATCGGGAATCCGGCAAAACATAAAATCTTCGACATCGCTGCAGCCGGAAAAAGATTGTGAAAGAACGGGACAAACGACGACTGACGAGAATCATTAAAAGTAACAGACGTGCAACCCTTTCTCAAATTGGCGCTGATTGGATATTGGATTTGTGGACTGCCCGGCAGGATTCATGGTGTGAATTGCCTCCTGCATTCCTTCAGACATTAGTCGAGTCCATACCACGTCGTCTTGCGGCACTTCTGCGTGCTCGGGGGGCCTTACACGATATTAGGCAGGTGTACCAGTTTTTTTTGGCTCTTCAGTGTACGAAGCTACTTTTCTCCATCGTTATCAACATTATCGGGTGCATGCAAGTCAGTGTGCCCATTAAAGAACATACAGGTAGGTTTTATTTCAAAAGTGCTCAATTTAATTGTGAACAGCCTATTCAAAAACAAATGTTAGATTTTTACTTTAATTTGCTGTGCCTTAAGTCGGAAATAATTTCGTACATTTTCACTCGAAAAATATTTTTCGGTATACCTATCTTACAACTAAAAAATAAGGAGCAAGACACACTATAATTTCTTGAAAAATAACACGATTGAAATAAATATGTGTCTTGTTCGATCGCATATACGACTTCGATACGAGCATGACCTTGAGTCGGCACCGCGCATGCGGAAGGTGCGGGTGGGGGCTCGCGGTGACTAGCGGAAATTTTGGACGCGGGGGAAAATTTTCGGGCTGTGTACCTCTCGATTGCGATGCACGATCGCACTGATTGTGGTGGTATGTGGAACATCTCGTCTTTTTCTTGTCTTGTCTTGGTAGGCGTCACAGCCACCGTCATCCATCTTGGTTATTTGTTTATACAATACTAGAGTTTGTCTTTCATCTTCTTCAACCACCATTTTGGTTTTTTTTCGTTTGTCACTTGTTTTACATTGCTGGTGCTGTTCCCAGCACCGCGCCCAGCAGACGACTGACCCCCTCTACCCTCTTTTTTCCTATATATTTAATTGACCAATTGTACCAACACTGATTCTCATTGGCTAATTAACCACTCCCATCCAATATGTTTAGCTGCTCCGCCAAAGTTTCTATTTGGCTAATTACTCGGGTGTTTTCAGAAACCTTCTTTCCGACCAAACAAACGGTGGCCTACTTTAATCGCGAGGGTGAAGTATTATTTTCCCCCTTAAAATTTTTTTAGGATGACGCACCCAGAGCCCCCTCAGAAAATCAGTCATTTTTCTCGCTCTTAGAAATGTACGCGTGTTGTCCGAGCAGCCATAAAATCCTTTCGGCCATTTTGGCATTTGGAAGGACGCGTTCGCGTGTGCTTTGGACTAACGGGACGAGTTACCGCACCTGCCGAAATAATTTTTCCTTGCCTACGCACCTTACGAAATTTCGGCTGTACTCGAGTATTTGCCGGCCTACCTGCAGGAGGTGAATCCATACGGGATTGCCTCCCGTGCAAAGATTGTTCCGGGGACTGCTCCACGACCTCGGTTCCCGACACGCCGCTTCACAGAGGTGGGTGCAAGGCCCACAGAGCAACCCTCACGACGTCTGCGCTCGTGGAAGACGACTTCCCCGTAGAAGACGACGTCCCCGTTGAAGACGCCCTTCCCGTAGAAGACGTCATCCCCGTATAAAATGACGTCCACGTGCAAGTTATCTGCTCGCAAGATGTACCCGTGGAAGATGTTCCCCTTCAAGAAATTTACTGGCAAGCACTACCCGGCGTGGAAGCCAACCCAGAACACAGGTGCCCGATGTGTGTGAACCTCGATGAAGTTTTAAATGACTTTGTAAAAATTTTTGAAACTCGGTGTGTGCATGGGAACCTAAACTTTTTTTATATAACAAAAAAAATCTAGTGAATAAAAAATGTTTTGTAGCATCCAAGGTTTTCGCTAGTTAGACTCGTACACCATTAAGCAGATTGCCATATCTTACAGTGACGAACACGAGAAAACCAAAGTTTTCACTTTTTAAACGCCGTGTCCATGGCAGCACCACGCAACAGGCGCACCGCCTAAAGAAGTACGAAACGCACAGACTAAGGTGGGACGAGGAGAATATTCCGTACGAGGATATTCCGGAAATGCTGGAATCTGCCATAATTCTTTATTATCTTGTGTATTTGTTTGGAAGACGCCATGAGTCGGCGATTCGAAATGCGTGGCCCATCGGAACGAACCTTGTAGACCTTCACAGGCATTGCCGGTGCCCGCCGTTTCGACAGTTCGTCGAGACGTGCGCCACAAGACTTCACGAGTGCAAAAATCAAAGATATTGTTGTGCCCCGTGCAACGCCAAAGCCCTAAGATTGTGGAGTTATGATAACCTGAGGTACATTAATATAAAGTTTATGAGAAACCCATTGTACATTTTTTTAAAATATTACGTGTGTAATGCCCTCCAAAACTCAGAGAAGAAACAAGTGTAAAAAAAGTATTCCTTGTATTATGCAGAATAATANCCCTAAGATTGTGGAGTTATGATAACCTGAGGTACATTAATATAAAGTTTATGAGAAACCCATTGTACATTTTTTTTAAATATTACGTGTGTAATGCCCTCCAAAACTCAGAGAAGAAACAAGTGTAAAAAAAGTATTCCTTGTATTATGCAGAATAATAATAACAATATTGTAATGTGTGTGCATAAATAAAGGTGTTTAAAACAATATTTAGATTTTTATTTTATCTCGAAGTATGTCCTGCTCACGTAAGTTTAAAAAAAACACTCTTGGTAAAGAAAAAATATTTAGTAAAAGAGTGTTGTTATATTTTAAAGAAAAGAAAATATTTAGTACATCAGTTTTGTCATAATTTAAAGAAAATAATATTTAATGAGACTCTAGCCGTCACAAACATAACGTACAAATATTTTACGTGTACAAACGTAATTATATAAAAAAATAAATTCAGGATTTGAAAAAATTATGTGTCATGTACGGATGCGTTATGCTGCTTTATATAATGAAGTCGTGGCTCTAAAAACCCAAAAACAGAGTTAAAACCACTTCGCTACCCCTCGCGGTATGCGATACACACAGTGAGGGATCCCATGCTTTCCCCCTAAGCCAGGCATAGACGCTCATTATTAAAAACATTTCCTCCCAAGTTGAAAATCAATACATTGGGAAACTTAAGCAGCGGGGAAAAAATACCCATATGGTTACTCCACGTGCATCGATTTTTCTAGCACCCATTGTCAGCATATAAAACTTTTTATACGCATAAATAATTCACATATAGTAAGTTTTGCAGGGAATATATATATATATATATACCGCAAGGAGACGCTAGCGTAAAGATACACCCATCTCGAGTAGAGAATCATAAAAAACCGTTACCTTCGGCAAACAAATTTTTCTATTTTCATACATTCGTGTGCGCTCTCTACATTAGGAGATATATATCTTATCTTCGGTAAAACACCCCCACCTTCCCCCTAAGAACCAATTCCACTGCTACGTGACTTTAGCCGAATGAAAAGTGTCATGCGAACAGGTGTATGTATATGTGTGCAGCCTCTAATACAGCAGGTGTCAATAGTATGCACTCTTTATGAATTATGCAATCTAAAACATTGTTTTATACCCGAGATGCTAGATCGCCATGCAGATTTATACCACAATTCGAATTCCAGCAAAGACACGCGCATACAGCTCTCATTCACCACCCTTCAAACTCGTCGAGACATTTGAGGAAAGACTTCACAAGTGAGAAAAAAATAGAACATATTGCAGAATATTATGGAGACCATGAAATTTTAGATATATGTTAATCCCTTTCGAATGTAGAAAATTTAATCTAGGCGCAATTTTTTTAAAAATAAATTCAGGCTCAAACTGCATCTTTTTTTTTTTTCGTATTAAAAAATAAAATGTGAAATATTTATTATATCCGGTGAAACTATAGATACTTTATTATGCTGCGAAACTAAGAAATCTGGGGGGTGGAAACGATCATTCTCCACTTTCTCATACGCCAAACACACTCACCTACACACACACACCTACACACACGCGCACACACACACAGAGCCCAAAATATATCAATTGCAGGCGAGACTGGTAGACGTATTAAAAAAAACTATTAAGACAAAAGCATACCTAGAAGTGGCCACGAGTGCCATTACAGAAGTAAACGAGAGGCACGTGCAGTTGTAATCTGAGATCGCACACACGGCCAGCCGCGCTGCACCAGGTGTCGAATTGGACTTTGCCCTATCGTACTGACCGCCCACCGGAGGGAGGCTTGTCTCTCCAGCAGATTGTTTTATTTCTTACACAAGCCAACTTTAATTCATAGGATAATAAAAACAAATATCTGCAAGCACAAGTCAACACCAGGGAAGACCCATGTTCGAGAGGACGCAGGTTCGATATTCGATTCGTTCGGCATGAATTTTTATTTTAAAAATCACTCCAGGTGAATGCCGCGATGGTTTCTTGTTCGAGTCCTTACTTGTTCCTGCTTGCCCTAGCAACTATTTTCGTCTCAAAATAGTATAAAATTTAATTTTATTATTATTTTGTCTTGCACGCCACTTAGATAACGTAAACTCGCGCTACTATTTTACGAGAATCTAATACAGTTATGAATAAAAAATATTTAAATGTGTTCATTATAAGTAGAAGGGGGTTGCGCCATTTTGTCTCACATCGAATTCTCAGCATCGGGCTTTCAGAATCACGAGCCAGTCACGTTTCAAGGACGAAAAACGAAAACAAAAAAAATTGCAAAACGTAGTGCAGACAAATGTGTACGTATTAACTTAAAAATCACTATATTGAGCATAAATATTTATTTGGTATCAGCAATTCTTTGCATATTTAAGACATACTGAGATACAATTAGCATTTTCATGTTTTTAAAGCTACCATTTCGCACACGATGCGTTGTTGGCCAGTCTGATAACTCATGGAATATATACCGAATCGAGTCAATATTATTCTCTTCGTAATCCAACGAACAACTCCCTTCATCCGCTGATGCATATACTTAGAAATATTTCCACACTCACGTACACAGTGGTCAATTACTATTAAAACGTTTGGGATGAAAAAATATAACAGAATATTCGACCCGCTCACAACTGCAAATACGAGCGTAAACTTACTTTCATGATTAAAATATTTAACCGTTGTAGCAACGGGAAAAACTAAGACATTTTTGCACCGATTATACTGTGTGTGTATATATATATACATACATACATATATAAACATATGCACACACACATGCACGCATGAAACTAAATTAAAGTAAGAGAAAACAGTCCACCCATTGCAGAAATAGGGCGAAAAAAATTGCCCACTAACGAACTTAAAATAATACACTTCATGCCCCGAACAGTGCTATATATTTATATTTCCAAATCGAAGCGATATTCCAAGGTGAAAGAACCCTAGAATTTAAGTTCCATTAATATTGAAACTTCGGAGGAAACATCTATGTTCACACACCAAAAACCCGACCATAAAAAAAATAAGTACAGTCCCCTAATATAATTTTTTTTTTAACTACAGAGTACGCGTCATAATATTAGAGCTAAATAGCGATTCTAAAATAGTCCCCAGTTTCTTATGAACCTGCAGAGATAGCTACATACACACGTTGGCAATGTTTCAGCGCAGGCATGCCAGTCTATCTCATAGACATACGAACGATACATTTTCGATAAGTCAGAAGCGAGAGCTAATTCACCCATTATCGGTGCTAATTTTTGCGACAAACTTTGTGCAGCTCCATCATGCCCAGAAAGAGTTCTGATGCTTGCTAGCATACTTGCGCTCTATCGGCCCCTCGTGATGCCACGAAGACACAAAATCTCGTATAATGCAAACATAAGCAATAGATTTACAAAAGAATATTATAAATACTCATGTTTACCCACATGAGATTTATTACCCATGCAAAAATAAAAAAGTATCAGGCTGCAGGAGAGATTTATTCGGTCAGAAGGCCTACTGCCATCTGCGAAATTATGAACATTTAAACACATCAGTTCAGGCTCCCCATTGAAAACGGCACCGCAGGCCCATTTTGCAACGATGACCTATTCCATGGTGTCACTTAAGAGGGGGACTGCAGTGGCTAGAGCTGTCGTTTCTCATCACGAGTACGCGTACAGCATCCATTCTTTTGTACACACATTTCCGCACCGGTGGTCCACCTCAACACCAGCCCATTCTTCACTCGGCCTCATCCCTCCTACACGACGAGACAAGTTCGATTCCCGGCAGGGTCGCTCCCAGATTTTCGCCCTTTCATTCCTCAAAAACATTCCTTCCTCAGTTCGTTTGTCTTACAAACCAAATTGAGCGAACTGAAACAGCCCGAGAGAGGCATAATACTTCAGATTTAACCATATTCCCCTTAGTGCACTTTCTCACACAATTTTTACTTAAAATAGACCCTTGCATTTTTTTTTGTACACCTCTGAAATTATTAGTTGCTCAGAAAAGCAGTAGGGTAGGGTTCAATAAATTAAAAAGAGCACAATAAGAGCACATAACTTTATTGTACTACTTTTCCATGCATTAAATCTTTGCATTTCATGAGAATACTAAAAAAAATACACTTTCACGAGCTATTAGTTGTGAAAGCCACGTGATCAAAGGAGGCTGTTCTACTGCCATCAGAATTAAAATATGTAAACCAAGTAGATGTCTATACAATATCTACAGAGACAAACTACATGACTGCTTATTGTATATTTATGCAATGCTCGGGTAGTAAATATTTCGTTTGAAAATAAAATAACTTGTTTTAGCGTGTTAGTTGTAAGGCCGCAGAACTTTGACTTCGGGTATCTTCCAATACGGATTCGTTTTCCTTATCCGAGTTGCTGGGGTTCGTGATCGCCCGTCGGTACAATCCTACCCAACAGACTGGCTCCGACTCAGTCGTTATGGTGCGTCGGGCACGTAACAATAAGACTGTCGATTTCCGGCCGGGTCACTCCCGGATTTTCGCACGTGGGAATCGTGCCGGATGATGCCGCTGGTCGGTGGATTTTCTCCGGGATCTCCCGTTTCCTCCGCCCTCGCATTCCGGCACTGCTGCATACTCACCTCGCCTCACCCTCATCGTCTCTCGAGATGTTAAGAGAGAGGGACACGCACTCCAACTGGCAGGGGCGGTGCCGGGGCCCGCGGCGTGCAGGGGCAGACGGCTGCGACAGGCGGCTGCGTCGTTCTGCACGTGGACGGCGTGCGTCTCTCGGAGACGTGACCGCTGGCTGGCCGGCGGGAATGTTCCCAGCAACCAGCCAGCCTGGGAAACTGCTCTCACGTCCGGCCACTTGGGCTTTCTTTCCCACCCAGGTGAGGTCACGCCACAGCAGCGCGCATCCTCGTCCCAGCGTTTCCGCCGCGCAGCCAAAGCCAGTGCGCATCTAACTAAGGTTCGTTCTACTGAAGTTGGGACGCTCAATGCTTTTAGTTGGGCAACTGAATTTTTTCGCCACTAGGTTAGCGCTACTGACGCATGTGTGCCGGTTTTTCTCCCTTTTATATGTTAAAACATAGAATAATCGCAATAATCACTAATCAAATATAAAATAACTACACAACTAAGGAAAAGTTTTCTTTTTTATTATTCACTTAGCTCAAAATATTATTTAGAAGTTACCTTTTGGAACACTGCACACCTAGGGGCGGAAATTTTCCCTTTGCCAAACTCTCCCATAAGAAAACTCGTTTTGTTCCTAACCCGAGTAGAATTAACGTTACCTAACACACAGGGAGGTTATTTTTGACCAGTGCTGTACACTGCTACGACACACAGTATAGTCCATTCACGGTTACTTCCAACTTTTTAAAGCCCTGCTGAAGTTCTACTTTCATGCTATACATCCGCCTTGTGCAAACAAAACTTAACTAAGTCTATAAAAGTTCACCAAAGATACAAAGCACCACATTCGTGTGCACTCACTTTAACAATATTTTGCACTCACTTTAACAATATTTTGCACTCACTTTAACAATATTTTGCACTCACTTTAACAATATTTTGCACTCACTTTAACAATATTTTGCACTCACTTTAACAATATTTTGCACTCACTTTAACAATATTTTGCACTCACTTTAACAATATTTTGCACTCACTTTAACAATATTTTGCACTCACTTTAACAATATTTTGCATGATAGCTATTTCATACTGTGCATTACCAACACCAACAAACCTACGAATTTTCTCTCCGTTTTTGTACTTAAAATTAATTCAACTTGCAGATATAATATAAGTGAAAGTTCAATTAAATCATAAATAATTATCAGGCGTAGAGAATACTTGTGATACGTGACACCAAACATTTCAGAGATGGGATGATTTTCCAAAGATTTAATTCAAAAAGTGTGAACATACCGTGAATATGGCTGTGATTAGACAACAGGGTGGCTTCCAAGGGGCACTGTACCCTGACTGTACAACATGCACAACACATTAGAACAAAATAATGTTCACAGTATTGAAATCGTTAGAAAAGTACGATTTAGCTGCGTATGAAAGAAGAATGCGTACATTTTGCAACAGCGTAAAATATTTTGCTATAATGTACCTAATAAAATGTTTAGAAAAAATTATTACTAAGAGACTGTTTTTTATAATAATGTAAGTGTATGTCCATTATGGATGCTTAAAAAAACACAATTTGCAGGAAGGCCTTCGTCGTGTAAGGCATTCGTAATAATCACTATCGTTGTAGGTCATATGTAAAATAAATATTTAAATTAATGTTAATATATACCTGCACGTGTCATTGATAAAATAAATCACCTTCGTGGATGAACTATATGTGCATAATATCAATCATAAAAACTATTTTTTAACATTTGTATCAATATTTTTGTACAAAAAACCATGATAATGTTTATGATTCCTGTATACTTGAGAAAGATTTTCCTGCAAAATGTGCTTTCTGTAGCATACAAAATGGAAATACGCTTCAATTTTGATGGGATGTAGAATTTTATTATCTGATTGTTTGAAGAATAGATTCCAGCGTCTCGCCTTACGGAACTTCTCATGTGACAAGCTCTCGCATTTCAGTGACGTGTATCTTGGAAACTACATCAAGCACGATAAGGCGTCACTCGTGCCCAACTGTTGGTTTCGTATAGAGACACATGACAGCAATACAATACTACCGATAACGTAATAGAAAACCTACAGCTCACTGATATCGGCTGATTGACAAGAGTAGGGGGAGGCTGACTCGTGGCATCCAACACATTTTCTTTAGCTGTGTTCAAAGTAACACTTTTTAATTCCCTATTTTGGCGATCCTACCTTTCCCGACTGCTTTGAGGGCGATTTCTCTCATTTGATTTCCCGTTTTCATTCCATGCGACTACTTAATAAGTTTCTTATTGAGTGATTCCTCGGAATCATGTTCAGTAGTGAGGAACGTGTTTTCTTACAATTGAATTTTCAACAGACCCGACATTTTATGTGAATAAAATACTTTGACTAACTTTAATACATCTTAGTTGCATTAAAACGGTGTTGGAGGAAGTATGAAAACATATCAAAGCACTTTCGCACATAAGCAGTGTTCCAATCTGAAAACCTACCCACGTTATTTATGATAGTTCTATTGACAGGAAAGCAGTCCAGTTTCGGAACACAGTCAGTGGATACTGCGCATCTCACATAAGCACTCTGCTCCATTTTTTTTCCTATACGGTGTGGCCGGCCGGTCCATAGTTAACTAAGCAATTTTAAAATCGAATTTTGAAGAATATATATATATTCTTGTCTGTATAAGCGCATGCTGTAGTGTAAACAATGAGTGGAGCACGAATAGTTATGTTGGCAGTGAATTAGGAAACAGTATCTTAATTTGTTAACGTCTTATAATTCGCAGAGAAGTTTTCAAGATAACTGGCAAATTAAAACTACTTTAATTTCATTTTACACACAATAATAGTAATAATTGACGTAAAACTTTTTTTTTTCCGCAGTTTTGCGCAATTGCGCATTACTGTCATAATGTCCACAACGAAGTTATACGCGGCGATAGCCAACGTAAAAAAAAAATTCGTGATTATGACTGACACAACCTTCTGTGGACACATCTGTATGTATATCTGACGCCTTAGTAAAGGCACAAACGATGTTGCTGTCAGAAAAATACAATAAATAGGCCACAGCAAAGGGTAATTTCTTACAAATATACAGAACCGCAACCTTTGGTAGTGCATTTTATTAAAATTCTAAATAGCTGCGAAACTGTATTGCGGTTAATTCCTCGATCGTACAAGGAAACAGCACAGGGAAGTTGAAACCCGGTCAAGTAAGTTGTTTGCAAATTGCTTTCGCACGAACTACTTAATCATCGAGATAAGGACTTTCGTGAGCTACCAACCACGCCGACGGCAATTGAAGTCAGCTGCTGCTTTGGCATCATTTATAGCTTACTCGTTCGTATAATCAGTGACAGCATTTCTTCCCAGGGATTCAAGTTTTTGAGAGATGCGAACGGTAATTGAAATCACCGTTGATGTCTTTAGTCTAGCCGAGAAATTTTGAAGTTGAAGTTCAACGCCAACCAAGGTTTGTACTTGTATACTCAGTATGTCGGAGCCAGGCGTCTAAATTTTCTCTCCAACTTATTATATATATACACACACATCATGATTCACAGCACCCGTATCACCCCTTTTTCTCGGAAGCAACACGACACCGGGGGTTCGCGAAAATAAGTGTGTTAACTATATCCTATATGAAACATCGATTGGTAGTAATCTCATTCCCCCGAACATACCAAGAGTATGGGTATGGAGGGTGAGATTAGAAATTGCAAATGAGAACGTGGGTTGTATAAGGTAGCGTTGGATAGATCGCCTAAGTACTAAGTACACTTTCTTTCTGACGTGCAAAGTTTACGCACAATGGACATTGATTGTACGTAAACTAGGTACGCACGCCAGAAAAACAACATGTTTCGTTGATTTCCATTTGATTTTAGTAAGAATAAAAATAGTTTTCGTTTCGTTTCATTATGCGTAAACTACGCACGTCACAAACCATATGCTTACATGAATAATTTTATTGTACGTAAACTATGCGCGTCAGAAAACATATGTCGTAGTAAATATGGTTTCCTTTTCGACGATCTATCCAACGATATCATATACGAGCTCTGGTCCCATTTGCAATTTCAAAGCTCTCCCCCCGTACCCCTACATATTCGGGGGAATGGGATTACTACCAATCGATAATTCATTTAGAGTATAGTTATCATAATTTTTCCGCGAACCCCCAGTGTCGTGTTGTTTCCGAGAAGAACGGGTGATACAGGTACTGTGAATCATCCTCTATATATATACACACACACTGAAGACCCAAAAAAACTGGTACCCCTGCTTAATATCGTGTAGGCTCCCCCCCCCCTCCCCCCGAGCACGCAGAAGTGCCGCAAGACGACGTGGCATGGACTCGACTAATGTCTGAAGGTATGCAGGGGGCAATTCACACCATAAATCCTGCAGGGCAGTCCACAAATCCCATCTGCGCCAATTTGAGAAAGGGTTGTACGTCTGTCACGTTTAATGATTCTCGTCAGTCGTTGTTTGTCCCGTTCTTTCACGATCTTTTTTTGGCCGCAGCGATGTCAAAGATTTGATGTTTTACCGGATTCTCGATATTCACAGTACACTGGTGAAATGGTCGTACGCGAACATCCAAATGTTATCGCTACCTCAGAGATGCTATGTCCCATCTCTCGTGCGCCGACTATAACACCACGTTCAAACTCGCTTAAATCTTGATAACCTGCCATTGTAGCAGCAGTAACCGATCTAGATGCCGACCGCATCGCGTTACTCTGATTGGTTCCATACCTCTGTTATTTGCATACGCACTCCTATGTCAGTGTTTTTGGCTCTTCAGTGTATATATGTGTGTGTGTGTGTGTGTGTGTGTGTGTGTGTGTGTGTGTGTGTGTACAATAGCTGATTCAGAAGTTATGGCAACAATTGGTTATCTCCCGAAAACGATCCAACACAGCAAATATACTCTGTACATTACGTTTTAAAGGTGGCCCCACGTGGGGTACGGATGTAGGAATGTACGTCAAGGAACAAAGACAAACATGGCTGTTTGAAATGACCGTTAAGTTTATGTATTCTCGTACATTTTGTATACACTCATTTGAACGGGTGCGTATAGTACGTGTACGAGTTGTTTAACATGCTTCAAAGTAGTCTCCGAGGTCGTCCACGGTTCTTCACCAGCGATGAGGCAGACGGGAAATACCATTGGTTACATGAGATCCTTCAATGTGCGCTACCTCTCATCCAAATGCTGTGACGATGTCTTGTTTGTTGACGAAGCGTTTACCATGCAATGACCTCTTCATTTTTGGAATAAAATCGTAGTCGCACGGACTAAGATCGGGTGAATAGGAAGGATATGTCAAACACCTCCCATCTTCAACGTCCTAAACACAGTGTAACGCTACCAGCTGTATGAGGTCTTGCGTTGTCATGTAAGACCATAGAGCTGCCCAACAGCTCAGGACGTTTCTCTTAAACTGCACGATGAATATGGTACTGCAAAAATTACAGTTAGTAGTGTGCAATTGCAATACAGCCCTCACAAACTGGATGACACACTAAAGCACCTCGACTGTCATATGCCAAAATGATCAACAGCTTTGTGGGTGACTGGTTTTGTAGTTTCTTGTGTCTCCGCGGTGATCCAAGATGACGCCATTATTTTGGACTGTCGCTTCAATTCGGGTCGTATGCTCGTCGCTATGTTTCATCAATTGCAATTATGCAGTTCAGCATGCTATTACCTTCACGGTGAAAACGTTCCAGACTAATACGACATATCTCATATCGGGTTCAAATCTCCACCTCAGTTATTTGATGTGGCACCCACTTGGCACAAATATTCCATACATTTAAGTGCCGCGGTAGAATTCGGCGCACTGACGACGCAGGAATACCTGTATGGTGGGTTAAGTCCATAACAGTCCAGCTAGTGTCGTCCATTAGGCACTGATCGACCACAACCACTCGTACGTCGTGGTCAGCTGACACAGCACGTCCACTGCGAGGTAGGTCCGCTCTTGACTCTCTTCCCTGTTTGAAGGCCTCTGCCCACCTTGCCACTGTACGATAGCGTATAGCACAATTACCCTATGCTTCCCGTAGCTCTTCATGATATTCGCGTGCGTTGCGGCCGCGGCGTACGGCTATCTTTATATAAGTACGCTTTTCGACTTTGGTTATGTCCAATTCGCACCGCTGTCATCCCAGAACTGACATAAGGAATGTTCTCACGGCCGGAAGGATGCACTCATGCCCCATCTGACGGCAACAGCAGTTCGAAGTGGGTTAGCAGACATTGACGAACCGTGGACAACCTCGAAGACTACTTTGAAGGATGTTAAACAGCTTTTACACCTACGATACGTACTCGTTCATATGTGTGTATACAGAGTGTAGGAGAATAAATCAATTAAACGGTGCTTTCAAGCAGCCATGTTTGTCTTTGTTCCTTGTCAGACATTCCTGCATCCATACCCCATGTGGTGTCTCCTTCAAAACGTACTTTAAACTGTACACAGTAAATTTCCGGTGTTGGATAATTTTCGGGAGATAAAAAATATTTGCCATTACTTCTGAATCAGCCCTCGTATATATATGGTGTTTCACGACGTAATTTCCAGTAAATATGATACCAATTTATGTTATGACTGTAATCACTTGCAGTTTTAACGCCTTCTCCCGGTACATGTGCATTCAGCATAATCTATTCCATAAATGAACTTATAGTTACATTTGTTACAAAGTTTTATTCCAAGATAATAATAAAAATATCCACATAATTTTTTTTTAACTGGGTCCTTTATACGTATTTTCGATTTTGTGACATCAAATCTTGCTTAGTGTCTGAACGATTTTACTTGTAACAGAACCCTTCATATTTGAAAGCAAAAACTAAAACACTCTACAGATACGTAGTCTTAAAATTAACATAGTAACTTGACATAATTCATAAGTTTGGTGGTGTGTGTTTCTATAAATGTATATATACACAAATATATAGAAACACACACATTGCCAGACAATAAAAATAGCGGACACAGAAGGATGCATCAGTGGTACTGAAACTTTATACACGTAGTAATACAGATGAGTAATACACATGGTGGCAAAAACCAAGCAGCAGGACGATTATGAATCCTCTCTCGAAGTCTGTCAGTTGCGTAAAGCGATGTCCTTAGCGTCTTCCCGTCATTTTTCTTCACTTTGTATGCTTGTTTAGAATCGTCTGGTGTTTCTCGCCTTAATGCGACTTCGATTACACCACAATGTCTACGATCACTTGTCGATGCTTGCAGTACCACTGCCGAGTGTGCTGTAGATTGCAAACGCACTAACATGGGATCATGTGTATACAAGCCCGTACTCTCGCTATTTACATCGTGTCGTGGTTGTCGCATGGTTTCTTCGAGGTGCGCTCTTTTCATTGTCCAGCAGATACACACACACTAGTGGAAACGCATTGAAGAACACCCAGTGAACATCGTCCAATCCAAACGGGTCTTACAGCACAAACTTTTAATGTGTTTAAGGAACTTTGATTGTAAGTGGAAAGGTACCACTCATCTGCAACAGTCTGCAGCCTTTAGACCACGTGTCTTAGTGTAGGTCATTTGACGACACTACGAGTGCAGCTGGCTGTGTGATTCGATTGTGTGTGCATCACAGTATGTGCCTGGAAGACGACAGCGAGCATATCAATTGAATAGGTTAGTTACTTTGAGCATGGCCGTATAATGGGATTCCGAGAGGGTGGCTGGACATTCCACGGAATTGCCACTCACATGGGGCGTGACTTGTCTGTCATTGAACCATTGCTGGTGGAGAATATGGGTGATAGAGGGTTCCCACAGCCGCCTCGCTCCACTAGTAGTAGCACCTCGCTGCACTGATGAGCGGCAGGTCAGAAGGACCGTTCGGGCAGCCCTGGCTGACAGACAGCAACTGCACGTGGAATCAGAGTTACTGTTGCCCCCATATGTCTGCATGAACAATAAACACTTATTTATTGTAAGTTGGTTTACATTCTTATGTCCCTCTCGCACGTTTACTCCTGACACCTGCTCGTCGTCCTGAAAGTCTCCGATGTTGTTAGTAGAGAGTTTGTAGGAGAGGTGAATGGATATCAGTGGTGTTCTGTAATGAAAGTAAGGTTCGCGTTCATAGATATGCAGATGCGCAGAACAATTTATTGTGCGTTCTTACTTGCCACACCGGACCAACGCGCGGGATTATGGTTTGGGGGAGGGGAGGGCGTAAGTTGCACATCCCGATCGCCTCGGATATTCACTCAGGGTAGCATGATGAGTGCATCGTACATATGTGATGTTGTCAATACCGTCCTACAAACTTACCTCGACACAATGCAGAAACTAAACCTTCAGCACTATAACGCGCATCCCTATGTCGCTAGGGCAACATAACATGCTCTACACTGGCCTGATAGATCTCCAGATCTCAGCCCCATCGAGTATGTGTAGGACATGACGGGATGGCGCCTCTACAGCCAACCCAGCCCCGACAACTACCATCCCCAACTACACCAGTAAGTGCAGCGAGCGTGGGATATCATACCCCAGAGAGACATTAAACTTATGTAGAACAGGTTACATGCCAGAATTTCTGAATGTGTAGCCATTCGTGTCTGGTTACTTTCCTTATTGAGGTGTCTGCTGTATGTGTTGTATTTAATGTTCTGGACGTCCCATAGACTAGATTTGTTATTATTCTCACATACCACCTCCTACTTCTTGTGTACTAACTTGGGGCAGTATTTCTACCAGGTGGTCTTAAATGCATTTCCATCAGTGTATACACACATCGTATATGTAATAATTCCTATGCTACATTTTTAGGGGTTGTAGAGGGCATATAGTAGATGAACTTTTGGTGAGGACCCATGTTTAAGAAACATACACAGTTTCGGTGCTGCACAAAAGGCCTGAATAAAGAATTCAAATCTTCCACCCTAGTTAAATCAACGAACTCTTACCTGCATGAATTACAAGACCTATTCGATGTGCTGCTCGGGACATTCTTTGCACACATTGTATCTGCGAAGCATGTTCTCATATACACACAAAATAATACATAGTTTGTGCAGAATTTCTTCTGCTGCAGCTACAACATGTGGAAACATATATTCCGTCTATACAGAGGTGTCGTATTCAAGACTCATGTGGCCCCACACGAAAAATTCGAGAAGTGTCAAATCCAGCGATCGTAGCGGCCAAGCAGTCAGCCCACCCCGGCCTATCCACCTTCCCCCGTATGTTCGGTCGAGATGTCGGACTGCACCTGAAAAGTGTGCTAGTGCGCCATCATTTTCGAACCACATTTTCTCACGAATGTTGAGTGGTACGTCTTTCAAGCACTACACCAGTACTTAGTGCAAGAATGTCAAGTACATGGGACCCATTAGGTGGTATGGAAGAATGAACAGGCCAATCACACGACCATCGATGAAAGTGCTGCACGAGGTTTTCTTCATCCCAAATGTGGCTTTTTCGACAGTTCGAAACAGCTTTTGTTGTGAAATGAGCTTAATCAATTAAAACAAAGCACCATGGAAGCTTACACACATAACGGCACACACGATAGTGTAGTAACCACATAAAGAAGTTGACATGCTGCGCATTATAGGCCGGGTCCACTGCATGAATCCTCTGGAGGTGGTAAGGATGTAGTTGCTGTTCATGCAGAACACTTTAGACACTGCTATGAGACACATTCATGGCATATGCAATCGCTTGAGTACTCATTGATGGGTTCTTTTCACCTCGATGAAGTACCTTCCCTTCAAAGTCGAAAGTGCGGTGCCTCCATGGAGCACCAAAGTTGGCCTTGTTACCTTTGAAAGTACTTGTTTCCTGCAGCCGCAGTTCTAATCTGGCCAAAATTGTGTGTGATGGAGTTACGCATTGCGGAAAATGCTCGTGATACAGGTGTTGAGAAGCTATACCATTATGTTGAATGTCACCATAAATTAACAAATTAGGGCCTATCAATGTTCTCGGTAAACGTGTATTCGGCCATCCTGCACCGTGCCGCAATCACCAACGACTGAATGGCAAATGGAGTGATGACGGGAAAAGCAGTTGGTCATATTGTAAACAGAAGAAACATGGCATCGGGTGATGTCAGACGTCACCCGTTGTCAAGTTGGATTGCCTACCGTGCGGCAGGTGTTTTTAAATTATGATTCATGTCATCCTTGTAGCACCGCAACGGTGCATTTACGGACATTAGTTCCTCGTCAAAACTTTATCTACTGTGTGCCCTCTACAATCCCTAGAAGTCTATAATGGGATAATATGAATTATGAAACAATCCGTATACACACACTTTGTTATGGAAATTGTAACATACCATTTAGAATTCTCATTATATTTTCGATGTATGTGTGCATCTAAACACAAATAAAAAGTTCACTACTTTCTGTTGCCTTATTTACTATTTTTACAATAGCTGAAATTCTCGTTTTCAAACGTTACTTCTTATTAATCCATGAAGTATAAATTAAGTCAAGAATCAATTAATTGACACCGCATTCCAGAAAATTATATCAGCTAATGCAGAGCATTGCCCTTGCCCGCAATAAAATTTGCGGAATTGTCAGTTCAGCTTATTAAAGAAATTACTGTTGTTGGAGGCATCCTCTGTGATGATTTTTAGTAGTCTTATCATGTAAACGAAATAAGCAGGACTTCGCACTCTATTTTGCGTGATCTAAACAATTATTGTCATTCTCTGTTTAACTTACTATTATACAGAACCTGTTATTTCTAGTACTTGATTACTCTGGTGAGGTGTATGCCGATATTAATGAAAATTTAGCGGCCAAGATAAAACGTGTGCAAAATGCATACGCTCGTTTTGTATTTAAGAAATGCCAAATAACTGTACCTCGAAATACTTAATAAAACTAAAATTGCTTCCGTTAAACGAGAGACATATATATCATAGCCTAACTATAACATAAAAAATGCTGTCTTCATTCAATAATGGTCCTGAATACCTGGTGTCCAGTTGAAACATTTTGGGAGAACATCATTGCTTCAACATCCGCTGTACGTATCCCACCAGCTTACTATTACTGACGACAAATCTCACTCTTCCGCTAAATGTTCTGCTGTCTCAATCGCTCCAACGTTTTTCATCCAACCTGCAAAACTCTTCAATGCTGCTGGCTTTCAAACATGGTAAATCGAAACGTATTTGTATGTCAAGGCGATGAGTCCAGAAAATTAAATTAAATTTAATAACCACTTGATTTTGAGTTAATTCTCTGTAGTTTGCAGATATATTAATTTTATTAGAACGTGGAGTAGGTCAATGACCTCTGCCATCGATTTTGTTAAATTGTATGACCTTGATCTTGGTTGACATTGACGTGTGACGAGTACATAGGGTAGGAATTGCGCTGTATTCACACCCAGGGAGGAATACCCTCGGGGGATGTCCCGACATATAAGGGCACGCTGGGAAAAACCGAAGTTGGGAGAAACGGGGTAAGTCCCTATAAATAGCTGATATAGGCCCTCGACGAAGGAAACAGGGGAGCCCCCTACGAGAATTAATGCAGACACAGCTCCCAGGAATCCTCGGAAGACGACTGCCGCATCCCCCCCTCCCCTCTCTAGTTTGAGCGCCCAAGCAGCTGACGAGACACGAACTCCTACACAAAAAATGTGCGAGGTATACAGGGGATTTTCCGATTTCTCTCTCGAGAAACTGCTGACAGCCAACTTGAATATAGCGGGAGACGGGTTAAATTCAGGAGCAGCAGTCGTTCGAGAGTAGTTGTGATCAGTTGTTCACCGTCGGAGGATCAGCGCGAAGCAGAGAGGACGGGGACGCGAGACAGGCGTTGCAGACATCGACACAAGATGAGGAGACGCGCTCTCCAACAAGGAACGCCAGCCGAGGTCGCAGAGAAAGCACAAGTTCCGGGAAACCAATCCTGGAGTTCCGATAGAGAGTCAGTCAAATCCGCAAGAAGGAGCCAGCTGAGCCAGTCCGAGGGCCTGAAATAGGGCCACCCAACTCACCAGGCCTCACTACCAACGAAGACAACTCACCAAAAGCCGCAGTCACAGATAAGTAGAGAAACGTCTCCCTTCAACAACCTTCCCCGATGCATAGTATTCAGCCCACCAGTCCTTCAGGCCTACGACTTGCAGAGGGGCTCAGTCTCGCGAGTGTGTGTAAATACCTATGTGACCTTCAGATCAATAAAATACTGGTGTGTTAAATAACGGAGACAACTAATAGCGACAACCTTAACACTGACGTCGGGGACACCATGAGGTGGAAAATTTGAGAAATATTATAAAATCAGGAGAAATTCCTAACTTTAAAAGCGTCTTTAAAAAATTCAAAAAATAAATTTTGAAATTACAAAAAAAAAGAAAATTAAAACCTCTAAAAAAATTTAAAAACAAATCCTCAAAAAATAATTATCGCAAGAATTTCCAATTTCTAAAAAATACACACATTAAAATATTGAAATAATAATAGGTACACAAGTACAACAACATTCTAAAAAAACAAACTGAAAGACCGAAGTTTTAAAAAAACCTCTTTCCTAGCATTAATTCAAAAGGGAACGTTTACTTGTATCTTATGCTATATACCAGACATCTCCTAGGATTTGTAATCGTTATTTGGAAATAGAGACGTTGTCCAACATACCTTATGAACACCAGCAACGCCGAATTATTTTTATAATATTTATTTGTATGGTATTGTATATGTAACAAGAACATTGCCCACTTTGTTTTATGATATATAATGACTATAAATATGTGTTTAGCACTGTCGAACATATGTCTGACATAATGTTTTGGCCCATTACCAACCTAAGCTATTGAACAGAAAATTTTGTCAAGCTTTAAGTTCCCTCTCTCCCCTAGGTCACCTCCTTTTCACCTGGTTTTTACGACGCCGTTTCTTATAAGCCTGTTTGCTAAATAGCGTGAGGCAACTGTATTATTTGCAGATTCACTACGAGAATATATATTAGAATGTTAGAATGTTAGAATGTTTGGTATGAAACTATAAATTTGTTTGGTATTACTGTACACAATTGACTGCATCGTATACAGACACTGAACTTGGACTGATAATCAAAGGTAATTTCCAGCTACCACGTATAAGTTAAATGCATACTAATTTAGTTTAGCATTCACAAAAATGGAACAAGGAGTTACTGGTATAACTAATGAGCGTACTTTATTCTATATGGGTCAAATAATTTTTAATGAAATTCTTAAAAGCTTAGATGGTAGGTAGGCCTTGACGTCTCATTGATAGCAATATCATAAAAGGTGGAACCAGAAACATAAATATTAGTAGTGAGACAATTACAAATACACACGTGCCTTACCCGGGACTCAAACCCAGAAAACCTCGTAATCAATTGCGTTACGGAGGTAGGATTCGGAGAATCACCTTCGGATGTAATCAGTCTAATGTTTCAAATGATAGGGTATACTAACCTCAAATATTTACAGGGCCGTCAACTTCAAAATAAGGGTCGAAGCCATTTCAAACTCGTAAGTTTACGTGACGTACCGTAGCGCTACTTGCATGACGAATTTGGTGGAACTCAGTTGATATGTTCCCGAGATATGGCATAAAAATGGTATTTTTTTATTTGGTGGAAATTTGTTGAATGATTCCGGAAATATGACAAAATTTCTCATTTTATCACCTCGCACTATTTTACAAAAAAATGCAAAAGATGATTTATGTACCTATAATTCATGCTTTTAATAAATAATATTAACTCACAAAATTTGGTTGATTTTTTTGTATTGTAAATATATATATAAACCTTGTGTCCGTTTGTTCGGACGCGTGTAACTTCCGAAAAAATCAACCGATTTTCATTCTGTTTTTTTATAAACCTTCCTTTCGTTCCCACGAGTGTTTGTACACCTTTCTTTCTTATCTGTATTACCTGCAAAGGTACTAAAATCTTCAAAAAGCTCATTTGTAGCATACTTTCGCATCAGGAAGCGCCTTAGTCAGCAATGCAACGTCAACAATGCAATGTCAACAATGTAACGTCGCAACCTAGAAACAGATCTATATATTTATATAAAAACGATATACCGATACTTATCGATATAACGATATATCGATACTTAAAAGTACGTTAATGCTGGATATATCGATACTAATATATATATATATCGATACTTAACGACAAGCGAACATGTCACATACAAATCTGTGGATGTAACATTACACGAAAATGAAGCGGTAAATTATCCGCCAGAATTTTCAAATTCGCTTGATGTTCCAGGATTGCCTCCACCAAAACTTTGCAACGGCACACGCCTTACAATAAATAAAATGATGGGCAATACTATGGAAGATGCCATTTTAAAGGTTCTTTCAAAGGAGAAGATGGGCTTCTTCCCAGAATTCCATTTATTCCATCAGAAATTCCCTTTCACTTTAAAAGAACACAGTTTCCAGTCAGATTGGCATGTGCAATGAAAATAAATAAAGCTCAGGGGTAGTCATTGCAAATGAGCGGAATAGATTTAGAAACAGAATGTTTTTCGCACGGCCAATTGTATGTGTCGTGTTCTAGAGTAGGAAAACCACACAACTTATTCATACGTACGGAAGATAGTAAAACTAAAAACATTGTATACAAACAAGTACTTCAATAATAAAGATTTTTTAAAAAACATATACTTCTTTCAATTAATTTCACAGAAATGAATAGAACCTAAATATTTTATGCCACAGCAACGCGTGGCAGGGTTAGCTAGTATAACATAAAAATCTAATTTACTTATACTTTCGCCATTTAAGAGTATGTAAGTTTACATGCCCTACTGTAGCACTAATTGCGTGCAAACTTGTTGGGAATACTTTGATTAGTCCTCGACATATTGCATTAAACTTACATGTTTTCATTGAAGATTTTCATAAATGGA
This sequence comes from Clitarchus hookeri, assembly GCA_002778355.1. NCBI lineage: Eukaryota > Metazoa > Arthropoda > Insecta > Phasmatodea > Phasmatidae > Clitarchus > Clitarchus hookeri. The sequence continues at coordinate 420,176 of NQII01000736.1, forward strand.
GGGAAAAAAGGTTATGTATTAGCACATTCGATGGTTGTCATAGATGCTGTCAGTATACAAAGTTAATTTATAATCGGTTTAATAGTTTCGTACATAGAGCTTGCTAAGCTAAAATGTTTATATAGCCTTCATTCTGACAGTAAGTGTCTGGTCATCTTAACACATATAAATTAATATGGCCTATCATAGTACAATTTATTCTCCAAATTTGATTTGAATCGGTAAATTGTTTCTCAATATATGACAAAAAAATTATATTTTATCTGGGGCTATCTTATAAAGTGGCGGAGAAATTAGACTCTGTATAAAAACATTTGATGGTTATAATATATACTACCAGCATACAAAGTTAAGTAGAAATTGGTTTCTTAGTTTCGTAGATACGCTAAAATATTTATTTGGCCTCCATTTTTAAAATGAGTATCTGGCTCACTCAAAACGTTTTGGTCTACATGGCCTGCCGTAGTGCTACTTGTTTGCCAAATTTTATAGAAATCTGTTTTGTTTTTCAAAAAATATGACGATTTTATTTGTCGTTTTATGCTATCTTACAAAATGGATAATAAAATAGACTTTGTGTAGACATTTGATAGTTGTCATATATTATAATGCAATTATACAAAGTAGGGTTGAAATTGATTACATGGTTTCGACGATATAGCACAATAGGCTAAAGTTGCTGTATGGCCGCCATTTTAAAAATAGGCGTCTTACCCACTTAAAACATACTAGTTTACATGGTCTGCCACAGTACTACTTGTTTGCCAAATTTGGTACGTGTCTGTCAATTGTTTTCAGAGAGGTATGACATAAAAATTGTATTTATTCATGTGGCACTCGTTTAAAAAGTGGGGGACAAAAGGGGCTCCGTGTAATCTCATTTGATAGTTTTAATATATATATATGTATTGTCAGCTTACAAAGTTAAGTTGATTACATAGTTTTGACGATATAGCTTAATAAACTAAAATAACTATATGGCTGCCATTTTGAAAATAAGTGTTTTGTCTACTTAAAATAAGATATTTGACATCATATACTGCAGTACTACTTGTACGCCAAATTTGGTAGGAATCGGTCTATTCACAGAAAAAAGTCCAATGAAAAAATATAATGTTCTTGCAATAATAAAATTACTGTTGAGACATTTTATTAAACATTTGTGATGTAGTAAAATTAATAGTGCTGTGACAAAGTTAATACTGTTAACTATTTACATTGTCTAATATTATTATAATGCATATATGCTGTTACAGTGTTAATGTTAATAAAGCCTCTATGTAATGTTGCCGCAACCGAAAGTTGTATTACGCTAAATATAATGGTAAGAACAAAATATTTTGTGTAACTTCGACATTAAAGTAATGTCCAACCAACACAAGTTTACACTGAGGCCGTGTCCGAAAAGACAAATTCATTATTTTGTAATTTTTAATTTCTTAAGTTTCAATTTGGACGTTGTCGACAGTCACTTGTTTAGCACTCGTGGCAACGCATCTTTAGAGTAACCTATATATACCGAGTACCAGCACCCTGTTCTTTGTTTATGGAATGAAAGTAGCCATTCAGAAGGCAATTTTTCTGTGTTTGGAGGTATGATGTCTCAAACAAGGTAAGAAGGTTTCAAAATGCTTTTTGTTCAAAAAGGCGCTGTTGCATGCATGTGTTTCCATCTGACAATGAGTAAACCTCCCAATTTATTGTTTTTTTTTACTATGGCATTCATTTTCATTTGAATTAATGTAAAAAACATATTAAAATATTGTATGTTGGTACTGCATATGTCATTTCGTATATATAAGTAATTTTTAGTTTGTGTTGTAAAATTAATCCCTAGCCTTTTTCACATTTGTTTACACTGTGAATATTCTCTCTCTCTCGAGTGAAGTAAACATCAATAACTCCAAAGAACAATTTTTGAAGAAAATAAAATACATTCAAAATGTAAATAACTAACAAAATTATTTTTTATATCTATCTTGATTTTTATACCAAGTGAATTTTCATTGATAAGATAGGATTTTCTGTACGCCGTTTTTATTCTCACTACTTATGTTAATGTTCAAATAACCTAACATGTCATTAAATCTGTTTTTAAATATTGAATATAATTATAATGTTTAACGTAGTAGTTTTATAACAACATCAATAGGACTTTGTACTAAAGCACACACCTATCTAACATATAAAGCTTGGCCACGTATGGTTTCAAATATTTTATTAGCATTATTGTGCAGGGTTCTCAATTGCTAGGTGATCGTTATTCTAAAATAGATATAAGAGTTAAATTTATCGTCCTTATATATTTTGCAATACTTAAATATATAACACGGCGTTTTGATAAGATCATAACCAAACTATTGTAATATCACACATTTCAGTTACCTGCGTTTCATATAAAATGTACCAAATGTATCATTCTTTCTTCCAAAAGTTTTATGAAAGATTTTCGTGATATATGCTTATAAAAATTTTAACCTAAATTTATATCATAAGTAACCTTGAAACGATTAACTGCACCATCTGATGGCTTAAATAATAAAACCAGAAACTGATCTTCAATATTTGGACTACTTCTCTGTAAACTACATATTTTACATTTATACCTATGTGTTTATTTCGCTACGAATTAGCGGCTAAAATTATTACGTTAATGGAAAGGAACTTTTGGTTGTAAACATTATAGTGATATCTTGATATAAAAAACAACTCTTGCTAAACTACAAGTAGATCAATAAATTATGAATATAAACTGGCATGATAGCACCAAAATGGGTTTCGACCAGTTTAGGTTCGCGTAGCTGTAATTTAATTTTTCGTCATGAATTCAATGCATTTGAATTTCGCGTCAAACCACCTTAAGTTTTTGTCACAGTATATGCAAAAACAAACATTTTTATTGCAATAATTCCACGTGTAATAATGTGTCTCTTCAGTACTCCGGATTCCCGACCGCTGTCATCAGTCTTATAAGGCTATAAAAAAATTATTATGATTATTGGCTTTTGAAATGTGCATTTCTTCCATATAAATGTATTGGAGCCTGTGACATCATTCCAGAAAAATGGCCCAGTGAGAGTACTCGGTATATATAGGTTACTCTAAGCATTTTTACATTAATAGTAAAAAAATTTATATAAATTTAATGATTAAAATGGACGTAATATTTCTACAATCATCACTGGAATGCTGTGAATATGTCAATAAATAAGAAAATAATAAATTATGCAATAACGACTTTAAAATTTTTTTTGTTGCTAAATATACCCCTATAAAAAAAACACAACAATTACTTTTTAAATCATGCCTAGTGTATTTTTTGAACACTTATTTGTTTTAAAAAAAAAACCTTGTAATACACATTCGCGTATGTGTTTTGAAGGTCAAAACCAACATGGGACTGATTTTGTCATTTTCTATGTATACTAACATCCGCTAGATACCAAATTACCAAATACGTCACCATTTTTGTGTACAAAATCGGTTCACAAGATCATTTTGTCAACGAAATCTGCCATTTCGGACACGGCCTGATTTGGCGTTGTAAAATGGCGAGTAGTAGTGAGCAGTGATAACCTAGTAAAATGAAACCACTGTATTTAAATTTTAAAGCATATTATGAAAACTAATAGTAGGATATTTTTGAAATGTAATGGCAATGGTGTGGTGAATCTGGATTTGAATTTTGATTGGATCTCCATTGCGTACAATAACTACGAAAAGAGTAACAAAATAACTGCAGTGTGTCGTTATGTTGATTTTGCCGCATCAAAATGTTGTATTACGCTAAAAATAACACGAAGAACAAAATATTATATGTCACTGCGACATTCAACACAAGTTCACACTGACTTGGCGTTGTAAAATGGTAGATAAAAGCGAATAGCGATAATTACGTAAAATGAAACCATTGTATTCAACTTTCAAAGTGTAGTATGAAAACTAAATGTCGCTTAGACGAGCTCTCAAGTCTTGCAAAGCATTTTAGGGTGTGCCAATTGTGCATATATTAATAGAGCAGAAAGTATTTCCACGTAACAAAAGAGAACTGTAGTTTGTCATTATCTTCCACTGAATACCCATAACCTGAACTATAAGAGTCAGATTCCTTTGCTAAGTACTATATTATGTGTATCGCGTTTAGTGAAATTCGGTCCATGAGTTAAAATGTTTTAGGTTGGGACACACACAGGAACATTACAGAGATCTCTTAAACTTTTTCTTTTCTTCGGAAAGTAGGGTAAAAAGTAAATGTGATTATGATCCATCTTCACACAAACATACACCCACAGTTGAGCTGTGTTTGAACTATTTTAAAAAGAGTCGCCATAATCAGATTGCAGGTAACATGTAAGTTGTATTCTAACCCGCCTCGAACCACAGACACGTAATTCTCTTGTGCCTTTTCATACACACTGCGCCCTTTCTAATAGGCATGTATCTACATAAATGCACTCATTGTCATAAAACTTGCGCACCATGCAAACATTATTTGGTAAACATGAATATTTCTAAATACGGACATTGATGGGTGTACGCAAACACTGGAAGTTTCGTTCAGTTGGTATGCACATATGTTGTATGAGGGCGTTGTCGTCGAGTTCGTGTAGCGTATATAAACGGTCCCTAGAACAGCGCCTGTGATGAGCAACAGGGATGCCAAAAGGTGTACGAAACAGCGGTGTCAGTCCCTAAAGGAGTTTTCACAGAGCCCGGAAAATGGTGATGCTAGAGGCGTCATGCGCGACGAATTGCCCGTCGTTTCGGCCTGACTTTACTCAGATTGTGTTGGAGGAAATGGATGCGTGAAGGTGTCTGTATGCGGCAAGATGGTTCAAGACAACCCCAACAGATCACCAAGAGGAAGGCCGTTTGATTGTAAGACAGGCACGAACAGACCAGCAGCTTCTTTCTACCATCCAGCGACGAGTCAGATTCTCTACCAGAAGCACTTTCAGTCGCATAGACAAATCTGCAATCCCATCAACATTATTATTTTCTGAGATTAAATCCGCAACACCTTGCAGCGGCGTCAGCAGCAACCAAAGTGGAATTATACGGACTAGCGACATATTGTATTTATCAACGAGTCACGCTTGTGTTTTGGAATGGGTGATAACCACGCCAGATTTTGGGGGATAGGAGGTGAGCATTACATTGCCTGTCTGAATTTACAGCAGCACATATCATACGCTACTGCCCCAATAGCATAATCGGCTTGAGTCAATCTTGAGTCAAAGTTGTCATGGCAAGGTTGTATGCTTGTTTCAAGCTTGCAATGCAAGCCAATAAGTTTGAATCATGCTTGAATCAAGCTAACCAGTCTCCACAGGTCAAGCTAGTGGCAAGCTTGATTACTAAAACTTGCCGCAAACTTGTCTTGGCAACCCACAAGCATAATGCAAGCCGCTTATGAGCTTGCTATAGCAAGTATGTGCCAGTCATGATAAAAGTGGCTTGAATCAAGCATGATCACATATGATTTAACAATTTTGCTTGGCAAGGAAAATTCAAGTAAGAATGCTATCTGGATGGCGTCGTGACCTGGGAAACAATCACATGCTATCATCGTCCAGCACTGGGGGTTGCTGAATGCACAGTGATACGTTTAAGACATCCTAATGCCCCATGTGTTCCTTCTCCTAGCTGAGTGCTCCGGAGCTAACTCCCAGCAAGATAACACTCACCCGCGCGTTGTTCTGATTTTATAGGCGTGTTTACATCATGTTACATCATTTGTGTGACCTATCCGTTCACCTGACTTGTCGCCCATCAAGTATTTGTGGAGCCAAATTGGACGCCAGCTCTCTCTGTAATAAGTATGCATGATGTTCAGCATAATTTGCGAAGACTCGGGCAAATATATCATACGCAAGCATACGGTGCTTTTTTAAATACCATACTCGACTCATGTATTCCGGCATGAGACTGTTCGATGAGGAACTAAATAAGCTCTTCTTCTATTTCACTAGTAGGTAGGCAAGTTTCCCAAATGCAATTATAATAAAGTAATTGTCTCTTTCTTTCGTTTGTATCATCTTACTAATGAAAATTCGTTTGAATCCAGTGTTTCCTTCTTGGCGCACAGTNTTTCACTAGTAGGTAGGCAAGTTTCCCAAATGCAATTATAATAAAGTAATTGTCTCTTTCTTTCGTTTGTATCATCATACTAATGAAAATTCGTTTGAATCCAGTGTTTCCTTCTTGGTGCACAGTATNTGTATCATCTTACTAATGAAAATTCGTTTGAATCCAGTGTTTCCTTCTTGGCGCACAGTTTTTTTTTTTGGCAGTGGGCATAATTACAACACTACAAACAAACTATAGCAAGATTTCTTTCGAAATGTTATTTATTTGAAAAATGTTATCAAAATGTGATTTTTTTTATGCACAAAATTCAACAACATACATTGCAGGTCAATAGCAACGAATCTAGAAATTCTGAAATTCCATAACAGAAACTATATTGTAAACCTTTATATTGAATGTTTTTAATAGTTCATAAATCCAGCGATTCGTTACGGTTTGTATGGCTATTTTCCGGTAGATTACATTTGTATTTCGCATACGCAGAGTGACAGCCCATACTGTGTAAATTAATGTGATTGTTGAGTTTTATGTTTATATGTTGTTACGACTGCTAAATTTATGTTAGTCCTACTCTGAAACAGTTATCACTACGCCACCATGGTACGTTTAAATTGTTACATCGTATAACAATTTTTCTTGTTAAAGGGGGGAATTTAAAGTCCCCATGCCCGTGTAAGTGAACTATTAGTTATTCCCATTTTGTAACGCGCCCGACGTAATCCGACGTAATGCTACAAGTGGGACAGCTAAAATGCATAGAAAACTTGACTTCTATCGTCGAAAACATGACTTCCTGTTCGACAAGCAAATATGGGCCCTTAGTTTGGTTTTTATCGTATTACGTGTATTCAAAGCAAAAAAAGTAACAATCGTTTAAAAAAATCTTTTTTTTTTGCCTGCGCAGTTTTCTTTAAGTAGTATGAGAAAAGTTAAACTAAAGTTCAGTATTTTAATTGAGTGTAATGAAGTCCCAATGTTACGGATCTATTACAGGTCTAATTTACATAGTAAAGCGCAAGAACGAAAACATTGCGTGCCTTGCTGGCAGGAGCTATGGCACGCTAGGCATGTGCGTTAATGTCGCCCGTATCGCTCCCTTGATTCTGTCCCTTGACGCACCAAACCTGTTCCGGTGTAAAGGACCGTAATTAAATAGGAAAATAATATTTCCACGGAGCTTTGTGTGCGCCTACGGCACAGCGATACACCCACGATGTGAACGTTGTCAATAATTTGAAGTATCAAACCACTTTTTCGTGCTTCCATTAGCATTAGACGTCTGAAGTTGGTAGTTTTCACAAGTTTGCAAGACCTTTTATCTCAGAAACGCGTGGAAACCGTTTCCCTCCAAAACATGTACGGATGTAATCTTTGGTAGTGTATTTCACTATTAAATTTCACAAAGCCGAAATTTTATATCTCGTGGGAGATCGTTATCAAAAACTATCGACAGTATTATGATTCATTTTGTAAATGACGAAGTATTCTTCATTTAGGCCTACACGCGAGTTTTAGCTCAAAAAAAANCAGTATTATGATTCATTTTGTAAATGACGAAGTATTCTTCATTTAGGCCTACACGCGAGTTTTAGCTCAAAAAAAACTTTTTATACTCATAAAATATATTTATGTAAAATACGTTATACATTGCGTTAAAAAATAATTTACACTACCAACACAAACGAATTTTCACGAAATAAAATAGCTTGCATGATGAATAAAAGCANCGTTAAAAAATAATTTACACTACCAACACAAACGAATTTTCACGAAATAAAATAGCTTGCATGATGAATAAAAGCATGCATTTTAATAAGAAGTTTGGAGTTGCAGGTGATGGTAGCAGATGTGCTGCGTGAGTGTCTAGATAAATAGTATAGTAACCGTAGCATGTACTGAAGATGGTGAAACGCATTACAATGGCGACTGGTACAATACGGGAACTGACGGTATACCCGTACTTACGTTAGAAACGGACGATAAGCTATTACTTCCCCATCAACGATAAGTGTTGTTTTGGATATACGGTGTAGTATATTCTTTTCCGTAAGTGTGCCACGGTTCTACAACGTTGCCTTACACAGAAGAAAGGCTGCGTAAATGTATTGAAATGAAAGCGTAACCCAACAAAAATACGCCGAGGCGTATTTGATTTGCAGATCACTGGAGTCCCAGACGGGAAAAAAAACATAAAATAGCGGTCGTAAGGTGCACACTGCATACGAGACTACTGCTTCGAGTCCGCTTGCGTATCGTAAATTAGGTTTATTCAAAATTAAATAAATTTAGTTTTCTTTAATGCATATCGTATATAATAAGTGAGGTATTGTAAATATAAAATAATAGAAATGCAGCGGTATTTTCCTGGAAAGGGCATCAGAAAACTACGTCAAAAAAACATATCTAATGCAATGTGTTTGGTTCAAACTGAAGACCCTCCGAGTGTGAATTGTAAAAGTTCATTTTGGTTGAAACATTCCCTGAGAAAGTTTAAAATCACTAATTTGGCAACGTTAATTTGCATCCTGNTAAAAGTTCATTTTGGTTGAAACATTCCCTGAGAAAGTTTAAAATCACTAATTTGGCAACGTTAATTTGCATCCTGAATGTGTAACGTTTTTATTACGGATTATTGCGATTTTATACTTGTATTTTGAGTAACCCAGCCACACAGTTGCTACTTAGTTTCGAGAACTGATATTGTTATAATTATCGATAAATATTCCTTGACATTAATTTCTGCACGTGTATGGGCTCCGGCTGACTGCTGCACGAAGTGCGTTGCATATGTTTGATAAAAAAAACACGTAGTTCAAAAACATTTAAATATTTTGTAGTGGTGCCTAAAAAAAAAATTAAGAAATGCCCCATGGCTAAACAGAAGGTCCAAGTTGTCATTTGAATTCCGAGGATTAACTTTTTTGGCGTGACAATGACGAAAACGTGTTACTTCAGAATCTTTTGTAGATGCTAAATTTTCTATACAGAAATTTTAGAGTTGTCTTTAGACAAAAATCATTTTTATCTTTAACAGCGTGCCATATAAAACAAAAGGGGCGAGTGAGTCGTTGATGGGAAGACTTCACGTCAGTTGAGTGCCTTGCGCGTAAAGGCGATGAGGTGAGTAGCAAGAAAGCAAGAGTTGGCCTTATAGGTAACGTGTTTCGAGGTCTCGAAGAGAAGTATTGTGTTAGCGGAATGGTTCTGAAATTTGAGACGCTTTCACTACTATTCAGAAGCATATTTTTTCTAACCTACCTTAAATATAAGAGGAAAGTGGGAGGTCCTGGCTAGGGATAGGACCTAAATGCGTCTCATGGCTGATCCCCATATACATAGGCACAACGGGAAGATTATAACCACAAGGATACATGCACGTGGCTTGACTGGGATTGGGTAAGGCATGGTTGCGATTGGGGCCATATTTACCTCCCATGCTAACTTAACCTGAACTGCAAGGGGAGGAAGGAAAACCGGCATAGACACCGTAATACCC
>NQII01000736.1:430267-465571 GCA_002778355.1 Clitarchus hookeri
AATGTATGAAGTAGAAAGAGATTTCTACTATAATAGAGGATGGGAAAACATAATCCTACACTAATATTATAAATGCGAAAGTTTGTGTGTGTCTGTGTGTATGTATGTTTGTTACCACTCATCTCCATAATGACAGCACGGATTTTGATGAAATTTGGTATGTAGTTACTTTAGATCCTGGAATAGGACATAAGATACTTTCTATCCCGGAAAATTTTACTGTTCCTGGGGAATAACAACTAAACCTAATTCTGCAACGGCTGGGAACGTGACCGAAATATTGTTTTCCTCTGGTGTCAGAGTTTATCAGGCCGCCCAAGGACCTCTTAATTGGCTTAACGACTGCTATCAATCGATAACAACCAGGACCGAATATTAAACGTACCCTTCGAAGCCCGAAAGCGCTCAGATGTTATTCCACTAAACAGTCACCCATCCAAAGGTGTGCCGCTGGAAACGTTGCTTAACTTTTGTGATCCCTCAGCCAATCGCAAAAAGTTGTGCCTATGTACACTTATTTCTACAGCTACAACTTTATGAAACTCAAGTTTTGATGTTCATACATTGACGTTGGAAGGCGGAAATGTGGTAGTAACTACGCGATAGTTGCACAGATACACTCCAAAAACAATACCCTATTTCTTGGCTATTGGGTAAAAAATATTTCCTTCCTTTTGGGTTGCTGTAATCAGTTAAAAACCTTGGCCAACATAGTATAATTTTATAATTCTGTTTTCACATAAATGAATTGTCTTTTCCCAATTTATTTATTAGTGAGTTTATAATTGTAAAACTCAATTGTACCCGGGTGAAGCCGGGCCGGTTCGCTAGTCTTTAGTAAAAGATCTTTGAAACATNGTTTCCCAATTTATTTATTAGTGAGTGTATAATTGTAAAACTCAATTGTACCCGGGTGAAGCCGGGCCGGTTCGCTAGTCTTTAGTAAAAGATCTTTGAAACATTAGAAGGGAAAAAATGGAAACGGAGGAATATTCAAAATAATATACCAGTTATATTATACATATAAGTAGACATAAAATGTATTTGCCTTGTGGGTTACTTACAGCTTAAAACAGAATATGTAGTGTTGCAGAGGAGCCCGTGCCGTGAGGAGGCCTGCCTCCCTCGCGGATCTGGGAAAGGCGCACCAGTTGCGGCCTTCTTGTGCAAATAAGCAGTCTACCCGCCCGCGAGACGAGTGTTTCCTGCTGGTGTTGACTGTTTCCGTCAGTTCGCCACTCACACTGCGTTTGCAGCTTTCTGCAGTCAGTGCTTCTGCGGTGCGTTTGTGCTGACTACCGTGTTCGAGTTATCACTGGCTCGCTGTTAATTAGACATTTTTGAAATAAAATTTTTAAAAAAATCCTTGCCCTTAAATTTGTAAAGGCTGTTCAGGACAATGTAAGAACCTTTGGAGAAAAAAATCACTGCCCATAACTACACATATGCTACAGGAACCCTTAAGATTCCGCCACCTCTCTACTGCTACTTCTCTACAAACTAATAAAGATCATAGTACCTACCTATCTGTCTCCTGTGGAATTTTCAAATAATGCATGCAATTTAATTTATTTTGTGTCGAAAGGGAGTTACGGTGCCTATGTCGGTTTCCCCCGTTCTTTTCTTACTTACAGGTTAACTAACTGTAGGTACACCTAGGGAGGTAGTCAAGGCCACAAACGCAGTCGTGGCTGCCCAATCCCCCTCTGCCGCGGTGCATGCCCCCTTGAATGAATTCTCTACCCTGTAGGAGTAAGGGGCCTAGTCCTGAAACGCACTTAGTTCCCGTCCCTACCTCGGAGGTACATCTAACACTTGGATTAGGGTAGGTTAGTGAAAAAACAGTAAACCCTGGTATGGAAGCTCCTAGTTAAGTTGGCAGTGAAATAATGAAAATAGGACTTCGTGAGGGATGGAGGTCATAACAGCTTGTGTGCAGTGAAGAGTGGGGCTGATCTGAGGGACTGTGGACTGTATGCGTGAGTGAAAAGACATTCGGGACGATGGAAATAGACATTTTTAACTAAACGTGTGGAAATAATTGCAGCAATTTAAGCGACATTAGCAAGAGTTAAGAGTGTGATAAAGACTTTAATTGAAATGGAGATAGTAATTATATATTGCGCTCTATAAGATTAGTAAGAGTTAATAGGACGCTCAGACTGGTAAATAACAGACGTTTTACTCTCTGTAGCATTGAGAATAAATATAATTATTGAATTTAGTTATTTTATTTTCATTAAGGCCTCCATTCCTCACGAACTCGGATACGCCCCGCAGGCGTCCCACGTAACAATATGTTCATGTATGAATACTCGAGTCAGTGTTCCTTGTTTTACGCACATAAGAGTACGGATTTTCTCTGCCATCAACACAATTTCTTGGAATGAGACCGAAACACCTATCATTAGAATAACCTCGGTTGTAGTCGATTGGAATTGAATCGGTGATTTTCCAAACGTAAGTCAGGCGGGATACCCTACATCTAAACATACCTGGATGTTCCCAGGTGAAAATTAATATCTTATAATAACACTTAAGATCCCATGATTAAACCTCGTTAATAGTTCCAGTGTTTGCAGTCACGGACATGCATGCATACAGTTAACACCAGCGTGCAATAATTGTTACTGGTATTTTTAATTTGGTTACCATCGCACATTGGTACTGCGAAGTAAGAAGACGCCGAATCATTTTTTAATGTTTCAAGAACATCTGATTCTTTACATAAATTATCAGTGAACTAGTTATTTTGGTCCTGGCAGATTGTAACACCATTACCTTGTAAGGACGCTTTGAGTCTTATCTGCTGCCAAAACTGAATTAAATTGACGCGATTTTACATTAGTTTACTGTCTTACTAAACCTTCTAATAAGTTATTTTTTTCACAAAAAGCTCGCGTTGGGTTAGTTTCAATCCTTATGGGAGCCGATCGAGCACCTAAGATGGAAATTCGCTACCTTAAGATATCACGAGAGTGCAGCTGAAGTCCGGTAAACATGAGACATGATGTTCTACACTTTAAGAAATTATTCGAAAATCTACCATACTAGTGTATACGCTTAGTGAGAAAGCGGGAATGGTAATTTTTTCCCCTATACATTTATTGTAGCGTTCCTACATTTCCTCAGGAAACAGTCAAATACGTAGGGAAGTTCCCAACTTTGTAAAGTAGCGACACTAAACATTCCTATATCTGCAGATTCATTACATTTTTTTAAGAAGTTTACCAGAATTTTTTTTACAGTATATGTACATAATTGTACACAAACATAGTGTTCATGGTATACTTGTCAAACTGTTTAACACATTTCTAATATTTTGGTGAGAATAAATTAAACATGTATTACTGTGTGTTTCCTTTTCACTGTTTCCATATATTCAACTGTATTCGATTCGATTACATTATATATATAGTCTAATAACATTATTATGACCACCTGCTAGGCAGAGAAACCACCCTTCGCAGCACGGACAGCAGCTAGACGAGCTGGCAGTGACTCAGTCAGGTGCTGATAGGTATCCACGGGCATATGGGCCATGCTGTCTGTATTGCGTCCCACAACTGATGAAGGATGCGTGGCGGAGGAGACAGACGGCGAACACGACGATCGAGGTGGTCCCACAGATGTTCAATTGGATTGAGATAGGGGCTGTTTGGGGGCCAGGGAAGAACTTTAAAGTCTTTGTCATGCTCTTCCAGCCACGTGCGCACACTTTCAGCCGTGTGGTAAGGCGCATTATCGTGCTGCAAGATCCCATCCTCCCGAGGAAAGGCAATCATCATGTACGGGTGGACGTGATCGCCGAGGATAGATTCATAACCAAATCGATCAAGAGTGCCTTCCACACGGATGATGGGAGCTAGAAAATACAACAAGAACATTTAACAGACAATAAAACTGCCCCCACCGCCATGTGTTTGTCCAGCAATGGATACGGGGTGTCGGTTATACGACGTTTCTCGCCGGACATGCTGACGTCCATCCGTTCTATACAGCTGAAAACGTGACTCGTCAGAGAAGGCTACCCGTCGCCAATCAGCAGCGGTCCAGTCGTCATACTGTCGAGCAAATTCCATACGTTTTAGTCGATGCACCTGTCGATGCATGGGTGCAGTCACCCTCCGTCTACTCCGGAGCCCCATTCGCAGAAGGGTTCGCTGAACTCTTGCGGTAGGCATGTGTCTGGATGCCCCTGGTTCATTTGGACGGTGAGCTGTTCCACTGCAGCCTGTTGGTTGGCCTTCACGCACCGTCGTAGTCGACGTTCACCTCGGACATCAATAGCGTGTGGAGCTCCGCAGTTTCCACTACGGTTATTTCCAATGGTGCCATTCGTCCACTCACGATACACCTTTACCGCAGGGGCACGTGAACAGTTCACAAACGTCGCTGTTTCCGAAATGCTACCCCCCTGGCCCGAAATCCGATGTTCATCCCTATTTGCAACTCGGTTAAAACGCTTCCCNTCCAATGGTGCCATTCGTCCACTAACGATACACCTTTACCGCAGAGGCACGTGAACAGTTCACAAACGTAGCTGTTTCCGAAATGCTACCCCCCTGGCCCGAAATCCGATGTTCATCCCTATTTGCAACTCGGTTAAAACGCTTCCCTTACCCATGAGAGCAGGAAGCGCAATGTGTACAGCCAGCCTGTCTGTCGCATTATACACCCGCTTCACCAGCCCACGTCACGGGCCATGCATCATGGGCTACGCGCTGCAGATGGTACTTCTAACAGGCGGCCATAATAATGTGNCAGCCCACGTCACGGGCCATGCATCATGGGCTACGCGCTGCAGATGGTACTTCTAACAGGCGGCCATAATAATGTGATTCGACTGTGTATGTGTGTATGTATATATATATGAAAAATATTTCTCAGAAAACTGTACACACATTTGAGCCATTAACAATCCCTAAAAATATGCTTTCATGATTTAGAGAATACTCGACAAGCTGGTACATACTTACATACATACATACGTGTAATTCTTATTAATTATTTTTCGTAGGAATACCTCACAACTTAAAAGAAGTTCTTCTACAGTTATTAAGCGCCGCTTTCTATCACAGGAGCGGAACGTTTTAATTACTGAAAACGGTCATTTACATGTAGCACTTTCATTTCCACATTAATTTCTGGTTTCGGGTGTTACAAAAAAGAAATAATTTTAATGCGTGTCGTACTAACGATGACAAAAAATTTGTTTCGTTACTGCGAGGATTACGCTCTAGGCTTTGTGGTCTATGTGATAGTGATGTGAAACAGTCATAACGTAGAGCAGTAGCACGGTTTGTAAATAGGTTAGCTACAGGGAAGATCATTGGGCACCGAGCGTCGCAGTGTCGGTACTAGTCAAACATAACCTTCCTGTGCAACATGTAGTTAAGTTGTCAGTGCTACATAAATAAGAATAAAACGAATGTGTATATGGGCATGGAAATTTTGCGGAGAAGCTGCAGAAAGAAGTTGTCCCCGTAAACGTAGGCAAATAGCAAATTTCAAAGTTTGTTTGGGCGTCTTCCTCTTTATACTATATTTCTACTCTTTGCCTGCTCTTGCTTGCTCTTTTTCGTTTAGCGCGTTCGTTTGACCGGAATTGTAGCCTGTTCGCACTTCAGGAGCACTGTTCTTCCTCTCTCAGAGAGTATGTTCTGTTTGCTCCTGCCCGAGGAAGGGCACGAAGTCTCATCAGGGAAAAAAAGTTGCGGAAATTTGTTTATTTGTTTAGTTTACCTTGCACCATTTAGAATATTTGTCTGGGATGTTTGGTCATGTATTAAAAAATATTTAATGCTATATAATAGTTTAATAAAATTAAGATGTATCGTTCACACTTTGAGCAAAGTACTACAAAAATTACGCTATATAAATGTGAGAATACTAGCCTAGTTTTCAGCGCGAGAATAGTTGGATATTTTGATTTTGGTAAAATCAAATAATTATGGTCGGGCTGAAAAAAATTCTTATCAAGAAATAGTCGCTGATTACTGCCACACTAAGTTAAAAGTAAATAAATGACAGCTAAGTATTAATGCTGCGATCAGCTAATTGATAAATAAACANCTAAGTATTAATGCTGCGATCAGCTAATTGATAAATAAACATTTGAGTATCTTTTGGCGCTATGTTGGAAGTACAAAAGACTGGTGTGCTCCATTCATGGCTACTCACAACTTTTCTGAAGCCCTGCTAAAGTTATACTTTCAGGATATTATTCCGCCTCATGCAATCAACCTTAAATAAGTTTAGAAAATGCACCAAAGGGACAGCGCACCGCGTTCGTGCGCACTCAGTTTGACAATATTTTGCATGAGAATTATTTCTTACTAGGCATCAACACACATATTTTATTTCTGTTTTACTCATATTAATTATAAATGAAATATTATAATTTATAGATAAAATGTAAATAAAAGTTTAGTTTAAAAAAAAGCAAAATACTTTCATGTTAGCAGAAGTATAAAACGCTAGTGACACATGGCATATTTTGTAAACAACCAAAAACTTCATACAAGAGGTGATTCTTGAAGGTTTGATTAAAAAATTATGAAGATACCGCGAATAGTGTAGATTTCCACTCTTTCCTTNCAAGAGGTGATTCTTGAAGGTTTGATTAAAAAATTACGAAGATACCGCGAATAGTGTAGATTTCCACTCTTTCCTTCTCTCTCTCTCTGTACCCAGGTTGCTCCCTAGAGCAAAAAGAAGAGGACACTTGGGCAAAGCTACAGTCCATACATAACCAAGATAGAGCAAGCAAGCAGACGGGCGGTGTTGCGGTAAAGGTGGCCGAGGTGTGCGTTTACCTACAGGGTGTCAAGTGTTGCTCCGCGGCCGGTATGCAAAGCAGGCGGGCGGTGTTGCGGTAAAGGTGGCCGAGGTGTGCGTTTACCTACAGGGTGTCAAGTGTTGCTCCGCGGCCGGTATGCAAAGCAGGCGGGCGGTGTTGCGGTAAAGGTGGCCGAGGTGTGCGTTTACCTACAGGGTGTCAAGTGTTGCTCCGCGGCCGGTATGCAAAGCAGGCGGGCGGTGTTGCGGTAAAGGTGGCCGAGGTGTGCGTTTACCTACAGGGTGTCAAGTGTTGCTCCGCGGCCGGTATGCAAAGCAGGCGGGCGGTGTTGCGGTAAAGGTGGCCGAGGTGTGCGTTTACCTACAGGGTGTCAAGTGTTGCTCCGCGGCCGGTATGCAAAGCAGGCGGGCGGTGTTGCGGTAAAGGTGGCCGAGGTGTGCGTTTACCTACAGGGTGTCAAGTGTTGCTCCGCGGCCGGTATGCAAAGCAGGCGGGCGGTGTTGCGGTAAAGGTGGCCGAGGTGTGCGTTTACCTACAGGGTGTCAAGTGTTGCTCCGCGGCCGGTATGCAAAGCAGGCGGGCGGTGTTGCGGTAAAGGTGGCCGAGGTGTGCGTTTACCTACAGGGTGTCAAGTGTTGCTCCGCGGCCGGTATGCAAAGCAGGCGGGCGGTGTTGCGGTAAAGGTGGCCGAGGTGTGCGTTTACCTACAGGGTGTCAAGTGTTGCTCCGCGGCCGGTATGCAAAGCAGGCGGGCGGTGTTGCGGTAAAGGTGGCCGAGGTGTGCGTTTACCTACAGGGTGTCAAGTGTTGCTCCGCGGCCGGTATGCAAAGCAGGCGGGCGGTGTTGCGGTAAAGGTGGCCGAGGTGTGCGTTTACCTACAGGGTGTCAAGTGTTGCTCCGCGGCCGGTATGCAAAGCAGGCGGGTGTGCGGAGCGTGGTATTGTCTTGTCTCCAGGACAATGACGTCCGATGAAGACGTCTCGCCCAGCCTCTTTGTTCCTCGCTCGCGGGATGGGGGAGAGTGTCGATACACAAGTCATGTATCCGGCTGCGAAACTTGCTAATTGCAGATACTCTCGTCTAGCCGTCACTTAGGTGTCCCTCGTTTTTTTTAAGGCGATTACAAACCACGATTTCGCCTTTTAAGCGGTGTGGGTATTTGAATGCTATCGTCAGCGACCTCCACGTAAAAATTAATAACGCTCTACAAAGTAAAAATACAAAATTTACCCAACAAAGACTCCTACTACTTCCGTATATACGTGATGACCATATCTAATGTGCCCAGTTTTAAATCGACAACACGTAGTTCCCCCTCCACCTCCCCCCCCCGGGTTAAACTCCTTTTATAGTCACAAAAAATGATACCTGTGGCAGTGCAGTTTTAATGAGACTTCTCGTAAGCAATTGTATGACAAAAATAAACTTAATATTTAATTGGGAAGTAATTTAGTTAATAAGAGTCAACTCCTGAAAATAATAACTGCCATTTTTTGAGTTAAATATTTATAGTATGCTGGTTATTGAACGGTTTTTTCCTTATAAGTCTCAGTAAGTGTTTTTCACATATGTTTTTACAGTTATTCGTATTTCTAATTATATTAAAATATATATTTTACACAAAGTTACACATAGCTGTTAGTAGAGGGATTATGGGGACTTTGGTACATCGGGACCTGAGACCGGAGCGTCGGAGCTGTGCATGCTCTGTCATTCCGGTCACCCAGCGTCCACTTTCTCTCAAAATTTCCCTTTTTTCCCTTGAAATCGGCCATTTTTTGCTTAAAATTTTCCTTTTTCTCTCAAAATTTCACTTGGTTCCCTTTAATTCTTGTTTTTCCCTCATAGAGTACCGAGCCCCTTTTTAAAGAACGAGCACCTTTTTTTGCAAAAACAAGCCATTGGAAGCATTTGGAGGGGATAATTTTTACCCATAACCTTAACCTTGACATATTATATTGACTTATTACCTTGACCTTGGCCCTGTGCCCGTGACCTTGTAAGACCTAGAAACTATAAAACATCGAATAATCCCAAAAACTTCTAAAAAAAATAAAACTAAAACTTTTAAGAAATCAAAAACTTATTTTAAGAAATTATTTAAAGATATACATGTACGAGGTCCATGGTTCGATGTCAGGTGGATCGACTAAGCTCCCGACACGACTGGCCCTCACCAGGTCGGCCCCTGTCCATCTTGTCAGTCATGTTGGATGTCGGTGACCTTGACCTTGACCCCGGTAACCTTTGACCTTGAAATCCAAAAATTCAAAAAATTACACAAATGTATAAAAAAATTATATTAAATAAATACAAAAATTATTTTAAAATTATGAAAATTTATTTTTAAAATTTGTGATTAAGAAATTTAAATTTCCTGAGGTTCATCACAGCCCCCTACAAGCATACTCATTCCACCATCTTGATAGGTGCAGTCCAACATCTTGGTAGGTGTCACATACACCGTCCGCCATTCCGGTCGGTGCAGTCCACCATCTTGGTAGGCATTACAGTCACCGACCCGCCATCGTGGTAGGTGCAGCCATTCGTCATTTTGGTCGGTGCAGTTCACCATCCTGTCATTGCAGTCCGCCATCTTGGTAGGCGTCACCGCCATCGTCTGACAACTTGTTTTAAGTTTTGTAATTTATTTATACATTACTGGAGTTTTTCTGTCATCTTCGTTTGACCGCTAGCTTGTTTTTTTTCGGTTGCAAATTGTTTTTCATTGCTGTTGCTGTCCCCAGCACCGCGCCCAGCAGACGACTGACCTCACCCACTCTCTCCTTCCAAAGTATTTAATTGACAAATTCCCTCACCCCTGATTCTCATTGGCTAATTGCCCACCTCCTTCCAATATATTTAATTGCTCCGCCAAAGTTTCTCATTGGCTAATTACTCGAGTGTGTTCAGAAACCTATTTCTCACACGTCGGTTACTCTTCGTCAGTGATCTGCATTGATTAACATTGGTATTAAGCGACTTTTTTAAAGCACGAAAATATCGTGGTGGGTGGCCCACCCACACCAGTGCATTTTTTTCAGGGCACATTGTGTGTTTTGAGTTGAGAGAGAGCTTAGCAGCTGAAATGGGTGAGGACGTTTAGGTCAGCAAAGAAGGCCAAACGTCCCGAGAAAATTTGCCTGGTATCGCCAAGTCCATCGCGGATGATACTGTTGACAATGGCACCAATCACGTTCCCCACGTGCGCGAAGATATAGATGCGACCCCTGCCGGGAATCGAACCTAGCTGGCCTTGATGGGAGGCGTGCGCTCTGGTAGCTGTGCAACTGTTGTCGAGAGGATGGTGTGAAGTAATGAGTGTGTCCGGTCTTGTGTCGGTACCAAATAATCATTATAGAATGGGTGCCTGATCTCCACCTACTCGTTTCATGGTTCTCTGGGATGGTGATTATCGCAGTATTCACAGAAGAGTTTGTAAATATTTATGTGTCGGGAATAGGGCTTGCATTTATTGCTGCCGTCATTTTAATGGAATAAAGAATTACTTTACCTCCGATGAAGGACTTAGGTGCGATGTTGAGAACTTTTACTTGCGTAAGCATGGGCTCGTTATCACCGTAGGGCGCAAGGCATTATTAACAAACATGAGAATGTGCCTGAATGTAATCGCCATGGTTCAAAACCGATTTAATGCATATTTACAATTATATATTCATGATCTGATCGTGATCTCTGTTATACCTGACAGTAAGGTATTCATGTTAAATTTTTTTTCGTAAATATTCAAAGCGATGGAAACGCCGAGGTTGCCCCGTCTGAAACACATTTATTAATGGCCCGGTGACAATCTTCCTGCCGGGCGACTATCGCCGTCAATCGCCAGTAGTGAGCAATTGCAGTGCGACTGTCGGCAGGACAGGAACCTTATAATCCGCTCACCAGCCCTTTCTTTGTCCCTGCGTGGCATGATAGGACAAAGAACTGGTGCGTAGGCAATAGTTTCTTCTGCGAATACGATTCGATTTATGCAAATAAAAAATAAACTGGGCGATTGTTGTTCGACGACAATCGCCCCGTGTGAAACGGCTTTAATTGATCATAAAACGTCCACATCGACATTCATTGTATTTTTGCACTTTAAAAGTGGTTACCGTGTGTTTTTTTTTTTTTTTTTTTTTTTTTTTTTTTTTTTTTTTTTTTTTTTTTTTTTNGACTCTTGGTACATTCGGTTTCCTCCTCATTTAAACGTGTTCGCGGTATGAAATGGACGGTACTTCCGGTTATAGTGTTGTGGCGGAAGGGATCCACGGGGCAGCATTATCAAAGTTTATCCTTGAGGTTCGAATCTGCCCAGTAGCCACGACCCGTGTGTAACGATACACTTCCCCCTCCCCCTCCTCAAAGACTGCAAGTTTTACGAGTGGGAACAACTCACGCTCAATTGTCACGGTGTCCAGTTGTCCATTGTGTCAGCCGGACAACTGGGGAAGGGTTGACGGCTGAGCCGCGGATTGCCGACGTCATTAGCGAGGTCGACCTGCGTCGGCTACCGGTCACTGCGCATATACACCCCAGCCCCCTGACATTTGTTACAGCGCGATACAATGTGGCCAGATGTTACTCGTGAGGTGTCCCACTGGGGGGAGGAGGGTAGGGGCCCCATCGTGAGTGCCCGTCCTATTTGAATAAAGCCCGCCCTCCCCACTCGCGGGAGCGCGGACTTATTACCGTGGGCGTCTTCTTCTACAAAGAGATGCGGGTAACGTATTCCTCCACACCTCCAGAGGGGCGCAAAGACACGACGGGGACATGGCCCTTCCACCAGCACCCAGCCAACAATTTACGCCTTCCAGTCTGAGCTAATAATACACGGCGCGTTCTCAACGACCACGCACTCGTACGTGCAGGGAAGGATTTTTGCTTCCGGCCGGACGCATTGTGTGGCAGGGGCGAACAGAACGCGACAAACGTAGTGAACCGCACCTGAGTTTATTATAGGGCAGAGCCTCTTCAATCTCGTGCAAAGGGACACTTATTCCTCCTTTCGTCAATGTAGCAGAGTTCTGGACGATTCAGTGTTATACTGTCCTTAATACGCCAAGCCAATAAATAATGTGTATGTGAAACAAAGTTTTCTACTCACTTTGAGAATTGAATCAGATTCTCTTCAACTGAGTGCGTACTACAGAATACATTTCTTTCTTCTTTGCCGTTATAATGCAGTTTGGTTGATTTTCGAGGACCGGGTTATTCCTAGCCAGGGGTTTATACTTAACAGAATTTTCTAATAAAATGATTTTGTTTTTATTAATTTTTGTATGTTTCATTTAGTTATAATGGCGTTTAAAATAATATAAATTTGCTGTATATCTTCATGTTGTGTTCTGTAGTCAATAGAGGCCACTGAGAAAAACTAATTAAGTTCAAGGCTAAATGTAATTTATCTACACAATCGCTATTAAACTTCAAAAACAAACTTTGTGATTGGTTCCAAGCGTGACAGTGTTCAGTGTGTGTATTAAAAATGTCTGTCAATACTCGCGTGGCAGGCTTAAAACAGCTTGTAATTTCGTAAATGTGACCACGACGTTTAAAATGGTTCAATTTCAAGCGTTTCACTTAGTTTTTGGAGCCAGTATCTCATCAGAACCACCCTTACAGTACATCCGTGATAATTGCAGAAAGCAACATTCTCTTTCATTTCTATTATAAAATCTACTTAGACTCAGTAAGTGCTGTACGATTTTGCCAGACACAATCGACTTACATTACATCATCGTTAGAGGTATGTAATTTTCGCAAATTCTTTCGGTTCAGGCTTGACTTCAAGTATGTATACTCTTGTGTTCCTTTTACGATTGCACCACAGTGTTTATGACACGTCCTAATCAACACTTTAGCTGGTAATAAACAGGAAGAAATAATGTTCCCTTTATCACGTGCAACTGTGCTGAATTTAAAAAAAAAATGCATCAGCATAGCAGCAGTTTATGAATAAACAACCGCAGTCTGAAAATAGGTTATTCACGGTTAATTGAGAACTTTTGGAAAAAATCAACCTTCGAAAAATGCTACTGCANCGCAGTCTGAAAATAGGTTATTCACGGTTAATTGAGAACTTTTGGAAAAAATCAACCTTCGAAAAATGCTACTGCGCCTACCTGCATATCATATTTTAACTGACACACTAGGGCCTGATTGGCATGCGCTCAGTAATGTTGGTAACGACGAATGGAAATTAGTTCCATGTTTTAATGTTAAATTAAAAGTGTAAGATATGCATTTGTAAATACTGAAAAAATTTCTTTGGCATTCGGTTTTTTATTACACACATAAGTGTAAAAATGAGCACATTTGTAAAATATTTACTTTTCTAAAAATTTCACTGTTTCACTAGATGGACGTATGAATAAAGTGATCAGGCCCATNATTTGTAAAATATTTACTTTTCTAAAAATTTCACTGTTTCACTAGATGGACGTATGAATAAAGTGATCAGGCCCATAGCAACGTTAATTTCCCATATTGTGGAAGAATACGCGATGTGCATGCAAATTAATCTTAAGCAGGGCTTCCGAAAGTGCTCAGTTTACCGTGAACAGTCTATATTAAGAGATTGAGACGTCTTAAGTTACTACCAAATGAATTCGCTAAATTTACGCGCTTCTAACCCTCATCACACGAAGAAGGTTAATACGACTTCCAAATAAGGCTTGTTACATGAATAATAGTTTTATAACCTTTAGAATGACATGTGCAGAACAACGAGCTCCCAAGCTGAAAAACAATGTGGTGAAGTTCTTGAAGTAAATAGTCCCATTCCTGCACCAAAGTCACCAGAAGGTTTGAATGGTTGGTAGAGGTACTGGACGTCTCGCAATACGACACTCGAATGTGTCCCAGGCATGATTGCCAGGGTCATAGAATACTTGAGAATGCAGAGGTAAACAGTCGCTTGTACCGCGAACTCCAGCCACACAGTCCAGCAAAATTGCGTCACCAGCCAGCATAATATTAGAACGCCGGTCGCCAATCAGCACCACGGTAACCTATTCGCCGGCCGGCAGCACAGTCGAAATTGAACCTTTCGCAGACAATCAGACACAATGCCCGTTCTCAGAACCTCGCGCAGCCAATCAGAGAATGGGTACGCCTACATCAAAGGAACCACCGTGCCATTTCGTCTACCCTGGNCAGAACCTCGCGCAGCCAATCAGAGAATGGGTACGCCTACATCAAAGGAACCACCGTGCCATTTCGTCTACCCTGGGATAGGGTTGGAGCCGGGGACCTGGTCGACCAATTAAAATGGTTAACAGATATTCATCCTTAACTGCAGTCCNCTGGGATAGGGTTGGAGCCGGGGACCTGGTCGACCAATTAAAATGGTTAACAGATATTCATCCTTAACTGCAGTCCGATGTGTTTGGGCGCTGCCATCCATTAAGAGGAAATGTGAACCTATTGCAATCCTGAAGAACACAGCGTACTTAATATTGGAAGGTGGTATCTCAGTATACCTGACCTACTGCGTATTACAAGGCCACGATCAATTACTTTAAAGGGTGTAGGTGAGCTCAACGTGATGCTTTTCTTGGCAGTGAAGCTAGCATGTCTTCAATTATGTTGGCTGGACTGTGCCTACTTGTCTGTTCTCGCCGTATTAAAATGTGGCAAGAATCACTGCAATCACTGAATCTGCGCTAGTCTGTCAACAGGACAGAGACCCACTGCCCCATGGTCGACGCTCGATGTTCTCTGCTCTACCCTAATCGAGTAGTTTCGTGGGTAGCGGTCTATGAAATGCATCTCGCAGTCCTCCAGGACATACAGTCCTTTCTTNTACTAATAGAGTAGTTTCGTGGGTAGCGGTCTATGAAATGCATCTCGCAGTCCTCCAGGACATACAGTCCTTTCTTACATAGGCGCGACCACGAGGTTGTACGGCCAATAAGAGTGGAGTGGAGGAATTTGGGTGGCTCTTAACATCAAAGTCTTAAGAGCAGATGAGGGTTAAACGAGGTGACTATGAAGAAGCGTCGTAATGAAGGGCGACGGAAAACGGGAGAACCCCGAGAAAACCTGTAGATCAGTGGCTAGTTGTCTAACCACTATCCCCCTCACCCCTCGGCCATTATAAATGTGTTCAAAGCCCACTAATGTTCTATCCTAGGGCTTACAACTTCTAAACATGAGATAAATGGGTTAGATGGATCGAGAATCACGGTATTTACAGTTTTATTTGTTGGTTCCATTGTTGTTACTGAAGGAAGATGTGCTCCGACGTCCTTGAAGGAAACTTTGCAGATGCATCTCTGATGGTCTTAGCCACAATGGAGGTGAAATTAATATTTAGGCTGGTGGGTAGTTTGAATGGGAGCACCCGTTAGCAAAACAGAATAAGTAAGTATATAGAAGTGAAATGGCGTGGNGATAGGGTTGGAGCCGGGGACCTGGTCGACCAATTAAAATGGTTAACAGATATTCATCCTTAACTGCAGTCTGATGTGTTTGGGCGCTGCCATCCATTAAGAGGAAATGTGAACCTATTGCAATCCTGAAGAACACAGCGTACTTAATATTGGAAGGTGGTATCTCAGTATACCTGACCTACTGCGTATTACAAGGCCACGATCAAATACTTTAAAGGGTGTAGGTGAGCTCAACGTGGTGCTTTTCTTGGCAGTGAAGCTAGCATGTCTTCAATTATGTTGGCTGGACTGTGCCTACTTGTCTGTTCTCGCCGTATTAAAATGTGGCAAGAATCACTGCAATCACTGAATCTGCGCTAGTCTGTCAACAGGACAGAGACCCACTGCCCCATGGTCGACGCTCGATGTTCTCTGCTCTACCCTAATCGAGTAGTTTCGTGGGTAGCGGTCTATGAAATGCATCTCGCAGTCCTCCAGGACATACAGTCCTTTCTTACATAGGCGCGACCACGAGGTTGTACGGCCAATAAGAGTGGAGTGGAAGAATTTGGGTGGCTCTTAACATCAAAGTCTTAAGAGCAGATGAGGGTGAAACGAGNAGAATTTGGGTGGCTCTTAACATCAAAGTCTTAAGAGCAGATGAGGGTGAAACGAGGTGACTATGAAGCAGCGTCGTAATGAAGGGCGACGGAAAACGGGAGAACCCCGAGAAAACCTGTAGATCAGTGGCTAGTTGTCTAACCACTACCCCCCTCACCCCTCGGCCATTATAAATGTGTTCAAAGCCCACTAATGTTCTATCCTGGGGCTTACAACTTCTAAACATGAGATAAATGGGTATTTACAGTTTTATTTGTTGGTTCCATTGTTGTTACTGAAGGAAGATGTGCTCCGACGTCCTTGAAGGAAACTTTGCAGATGCATCTCTGATGGTCTTAGCCACAATGGAGGTGAAATTAATATTTTGGCTGGTGGGTAGTTTGAATGGGAGCACCCGTTAGCAAAACAGAATAAGTAAGTATATAGAAGTGAAATGGCGTGGNGGCTGGTGGGTAGTTTGAATGGGAGCACCCGTTAGCAAAACAGAATAAGTAAGTATATAGAAGTGAAATGGCGTGGCCGTTCCTTCCATGTAAGCAAACTCGGTCACTCATTGGCTGCGCCAAGCTGTGGAAACGGATCTTGGGTCTGATTGGCTATTGCACGTTATGAAAAATTCCCTGTTGATCCGGGCTACCGTCTGACAAATTAGTTTACAGTAGCTGAAAGTTGAACAATGTTCCGCCGTATTGCTTGCCGTTGAGGCCATTTTGCTGGCGTGTGTAACTGGAGTTCACAGTACATGCCACCATTGCACCTCTGTATTCTGAAGTGATCTGTGACGCAACTCTGGCAACGCCTAGGCTCATGGAAACTAGTGTTGTTTCATAGAAAACTTGGAAATCTTCACAGGCTAGAAAAGTTCATATCTGTATAGTTGTTCTCAGGCCCCTCGTAAAGTTGTTTGTTGTTTGGTGACTGTGTCGCCTGGCAATTAGAGCCAAATGGCGTTCTTCTCGTGGCGATGTACTCCTCGGACGTCCGCTGATCAAGGAACTACTTCCATTTTCACTTCTACGGCACTCCCGCTAAACCCTGGGAATGACACACTGTGAGACTTGCAAGCTTTGAAAATCCGTTACCTGAGTTTGACCTGCGCTCGGTTGTCCTCGCGTAACATCGTCGATATGAGTTATTTCAGCCATTACAGGCGTATGCACGTCGCATGTCAATAACATGCACGCTACTCGCTTCTGGATTCCGCCTATTGGAGAACTACATGCTGTCTGTGTTTGATCGTGTTTACAGCGCCATACTGCGACCAATGTAGACGCAATTTGTAAATACGGCTGGGGAACATATTCCGGCATTGTTCTGGTATTAGTACGAACGGTGTAGCCCGCAGTGCATTTCAATGTCAGTTTTAGTTTTTGCGCTAAGTGTATAAAAGGTATAAACAGTTTGACAGTAGCAAATTATTATCCTTGATTTAAAAATTCATATTACGATAGTGATAAGACAAGTTCATTTGTTATTTAAGGGATGGAGGTGTCAATCAAATAAAAGAGTTGATAATTATGTTTAATGTATTTAGAAACACCACACAGAAAATACTCTCGACTTAATATCTTACAATAAATGACTATCACTTGCTATTTATACTTAGTATTTACAGAATCGCCCATCACCTCACAGAAACTAATGCAATCAAATAACTAAAAATGAGTCCCAATGAACGGTGTATCAACACATGTTGAATAATTTTCTAAATTAGATGTACATATTTGACAGTTCCAATATTTGCATTAAAGTCCGTATAACATGTTCATACAGCCCTGCCTTCATTAAGTCCAGATTCCACCAGGCAGGAATGTTCTAGAGTGCTCTGAGCGCCTCAATGCACAGTATCCCTCTACTCGCGTACCACGCCCTCTCGTCTGACCACACTACAAATACACACACTCGCCCGCTGGCAGCTCGCACCCACTACCGTCGTCCGTCCTCTCCACTGATGTCCCTCGCTGCACCGAACTTCGCCCGAATCCCGTACTTCACCCTTATGGCTACCACAAAGACTGCACAATCACCAGCTGCAGGGGGTACTTATAGTGTCATCGGCTCAGGTCCAGAATCTTCTCTACATGTTGGGTTGCGCCGAGGACGGAGATTACTAGAAGATTCTCGCTCATCCTCTCAAGTCGTCGGCTCCTCCGGCAGAAAGGAGGAAGTTCCATGTCGGCAGCCAAATCGGCTATCAAACCTGGCCATCGGGAGATGTAGTGGTGAGCGGGTCTGCCTGTGGGAAGGTCATCCCCAAAGCGGCGGGACCGCGCATAACCAGGTAATATCGCACCCGCGTCCAGTGCCGGAGTCTATACGTAACATCGCATCGCAGTGAGGGAAATTTTTTCCCGCTGTGATCAGAGAATGTGTGATTTCCTAAAAAAAAAAAAAAAAAAAAAGTTGTGAATAATACAGAAAAATTGCACCTGATAGTACGTACTGTTAGGCCTGTCATATGTGGGTCTAAATATAAGTGTTATTTCGATGATAAAATTAGTGATGGTGATACACTATCTTCAATCCAGATACCAACATACATAAAACTACAAACGGCCAGATATACGCTGTCCGTGTTAAGTTCCAAACGAACCATATATGAGTCAGCGGTTCCAAGTACGTTATTATCTAATATTTACAGGTATACTACCCAGTTTGCGACGGGGAAAAAAAATCATACTAACCTGGTCTCTGAAGAAAATTGGCTGAAATGCAGTTCTGATTGAGAGCGTGAACGTGAAATTGTATGTTTGGAAAACAGCTTTACTTACCATGTGATAACGAGTCACGAAAAACTTTGTGGTAAGTCGTATGCATTGGTTGAATTATTTATTGTATTCAATGTGCCTTCTTAAATACTAAAAATGGGATTACTCTCCTCGTTGCGAAACAAGTGAGTTTGTGCTTGCATTGGAATAAGATCAGAGTTTCTAGTTATGAAATATTTCTCTGTTTACGTGAATCTGAAATTAAACAGTAACGCGTGCAATGTTATTATTGCAACTTGCGACGTTTACTTCAGTTGGTTTCAAATGTGCTCTGTTACGACAGTGAAGCTTTTCGGATCTCTGCAGTTCTTCTGAAAATGATTTACATCCATGGACAATTCACGGTAGACTGAGCATTTTTGAAAGCCGGCTTAAGATCTGTTTGTATGAACGTAGTGTATTCTTCCGCCTTATGCAAAATTAACATTGCTAAGGGCCTCATCACTTTATTCATGCGTCGGTCACATGAAACTGTAAATTTATAAGGAAAGAACATATTTTACAAATCTCCTCATTTTTACACTTAGATGCATTCAAAATAACAGAGAGCGAAATAAATCATTTAAGTTATCACCAGTGGTTACCTAACACTTTTAATCCGGCGCAAAGACATTGAACTACTTTCCCTCCATCGTTACCAACTTTACTGGGCACAAGTCACTCAGTGAGCCCATTAAAATGTATACAGGTAGGAACCGTGACTTTTTTCAAAAGTTGATTTTAAAAGCATTCACCATGTCGTGAACAGTCTTTAACGCCACGCACGTCCTCCTCAGGTCACAAAACTTATCAAATCAGGTGTCAGAAACTACGAGTGTGGTTTTTTTGGCAACTTCAATTCCCCTAAAATTTAGTGACAATAGTTTTAGCACAGTTTTAGTACTGTAAAATATCCGGCTTGTAATACTGCATAGAAAATACTGCCAAGGTTTGCCATGTGGTTAACAATTATTTGAAAATTACAAAGTTTATAACTAGTGGGGGGAAAAGAATCGATCGTTTTCATAAGTAATCCAAAGTAATCGCAGTATTGAAACAAGTTATTGCTCAATTTTCATTAAAAGAAAGCATGAATTATAACATACACTGGCATCGGTTTCTTGGTCAAGAACTAGGGTGCAGGGTAACAGTTATCATTCTGTCAAATACTTTTGTTTACTTATCTGTGCAGAAAAGGCGTTTTATAAATATTCTAGCCCTTATTACGTATTTATATCTATTTCTCAGGTTATGTTAGAATTGACCATTTAGTATATTATTGTTGTAGTATTTAGTAGTATTCAATACGGGCGCCGTCGATAGTCACTTGTTCAACGATGGTTGCGATTTAGTAATTTAGTACATTAGTAAGTTTCGTTACGTACCAACAAAATTTAAATAATAAATTATCTTTTAGTCAACTTATTCGGACCACGTGACCTTTTCGTAATGTAAAAGCGCCAATTCCGACACTGTCTCAGTGTTTACCTAAAACTCGCAGTTCCGACTTGAAAGTTGTTTGAAACGTGTGTTGTAATGCCGGCAGAAAAGCTTAAGAGTATGGCAGGGGCATGGCGAAGGTTTACATCTTCAAGAGTGTAATAATATGGCATTAAATAGTAGAGCTACAACTCGAAGTCCCGTGGCTGTACTTTGTATGGCTGTAAACAACACGCAAAATAACTTTTTGTAAGTTATCTGTTATTTTGAACTTTCCCACACACATCTCATTTTTGCACAATAGGCTACGTGTAAAATAAATTGTAAGAAGCAACTTATTTTGTCATTAAGCCTAACCCTCAAAAAAAGCCATTTTCCTTGTGTTCGGTCTAACAATTAAAAACAAACCGTCGTCAGGAGTGAAGTCATTTGAAAGCATTTATAATGTATTATTTTCTCACTACAACCACCTTTACCAGAGAAAAAAAATAACATCGGGTTTTCTTCTTATCACGAATAGGCCTAATCTCATTTTTATATGCTGTTCGCGGTTAATAAAGCACTTTTGATACCAACCTCTGAAAAATGTCACTGCTCCTACCTCCATATACTTTAACGGGCACTCCGAATGGCTTGCTCCCAGTAAAGTTGGTAACGATGGAGGAAAAGTAGTTCCATGTTGAGCGTCAAATTAGAAGTGTTAGGTTAATATTTGTGAATACTGAAATGGTTTCTTTCTTGTGCTCTCAGTTTGTTATGTGCAAAAAGTAACAAGTTTTAAAAATATTTACTTTTATACTAATTTTACAGTTTCACTTGACCGACGCATGATTAAAGTGTGGTCAGACCCTTGGAAATGTTAATTCTACGTATGGTGGAATACCACGCAATGTGCATACAAGCAGATCGTATGCAGGCCTTTCAAAAGTGTTCAGTTTGCTCGAACTGCCCATATTTATATGACTCCAAAGTTTTAACGGTGATTCTAAGAGTTAATTAACCAAAAACTACGCTAAGTGAAGAACGAACTGCATACTGGACAGTGTTCTGCGAAAAATAAGAAGTTTGGCAGCGATGAGTATTGGTAAGGACGTAAATGAGCGCAGGTGGCGCGGCGTGGCGGGCTGGCGAAACGTCGGCAAGGGTGCATGCGCACATGTGTCGACGTAACGAGCAAACGAGTGCCCTCTAATGTCGCTCTAATCTCTCCTTGACGTGCCGGCCTGCCCGCCGTGTTTACCCAGGGGATTAGCAGCTCCCGCGCACAGCACGCTGCACCCTCGCTCACACGCCGTGCGCACACTCAGACTGCGTCGTTCTGGGGCTCTATTTTCCAACTTTTTGACGGACCGTGGTGGTGTAGTGGTCAGACTACTCGCCTCCCACACAGGCGAACCGGATTCGATTGCCGGCGGGGTCGCTCCCGGATATTTTCAAGTGGGAATCGTGCCGGACGATGCCACTGGCCGGCGGGTTTTCTCTGGTATCTCCCGTTTCCCCCACCCTTGCATTCCAGCTCTGCTCCATTGTCGCCGTATTTCACCCTCATCGGCTCAAATCTCTCAACTCTCAACTCAGTTCCAACTGTTTGCTGTATTTATACTGGATGATTCAAAACAACGTCGGCAACACGTGGTATGTTGTGCGGGAAGGTAAACAGAACATTTTTTAAGTGGGGGACCTATGTCCGATGGTTCGGTCACTGTGGGGCCCGTTCCTTGGCCAACACAGTCACCAGATCTGACTCCTCCCGAATATCTCTTCGATGTACTGGGGAAGCTATGGTGTAAGAGACTCCTGTGCCATCAGAGGAGGAGGACCTTATCGCACGAACCCACGCAGCGAGTGAACTACTGAGCACACAATCACATGTGCGTCGATCTCTGCACCGCCAATGTAGGCTCTGTAATCAAGTACGGAGTCGAAAATTCAAACCTTGTTTCGTAATTTACTGCATGACGTGATGCTCTTGTTGGGCTGGTGAAGGTTTCGTGACACAATGTGGAACGTTCGCCCATTGCTATATCCGAAGAATTATCAAACTTCGACGCCTCGCAGCACCCAAAGCATGTTTTTTTTTTTTAATTTGCAGACATGGTTCCCCTCTTGAAGAATGATCGGTTCGCCGTCCCACACAACGTACAATGCGTTGTCGGAGTTGTTTTGAATCATCCGATAAAAATACATTTATCGCGTAACTGTCTTTAAAAGGCGAAATTATATTCTGTAACTCAAAATGTCGCTGTGACGGTCTTCTGAATGTCTCGAGACTGCCTTTGTGGCTTTATGAACGCCATTGGAAAGAAAATGGGTGACTTAATGAGGTTAATTCTAGCAAACGCACTCCAAAGAGAAAAATACGTTTTAAAATGGCTCAAAAAGGAAAAATATTATATTCTGTTATATTGCCGAGCTAATAAACGGTGTCTGGAATATATTTAGTAAGTATGTTTTGTTTTTCTCTAGTTATACTTTCCCAACACATCGTTCAAACGTACTCACGAGATGATGGACTCGGCCGCGGGTTAGTGCACATCTGAAAACTTAAATCTTAGAGGGAAGAAAATTTATTTCAAAAGTGTTATTCGGGAATGTATTAATAAATTAATAACATTTATGATTGAAAATACGTTATATTAACGGAATGAGTGACACAAGACAATTTGTAATAACGGAAAAAATATAATTCAATAACCAGAGTTTTGATTTAAGAACACAGCCAGCATCGTTGCCAAACCTATGGGACATCACGAGAAGAGCCATAAAAAGATGCATTATATAATATCACGTAAAGACAATTATTAACAGTGACTGTCACTTCAGAAGTTTTTATCATTAAAGATTCACGAAATGAGTATCTTTAAGCGAGTTAAAGTTACAGAATAGGGGCTCTGTGCTTCGCGCTAACACGCCAAAATGTTGTATGAAATAGTGACTGGGTTCACATTGAATATAAGAATAGCTGGTTTTTCTTAAGTTGTAATGCAATGCTACCAAATTGAAACATTACTTAATGTCGCTCTTAATGCAATGTGCGTCCACTGAACGCAATGTCAACGTAAAGTTAACGCAACGAGATTTTTATTAACTTCAACGCGAATCGACCTTCAGTTCGTGGTGTGCATGTACTGAAGAATAAGAGAAAAAGGTTGACGAGCTAACAGGATGTCATATATGCTTCGTTCACAGATATANCGTAAAGTTAACGCAACGAGATTTTTATTAACTTCAACGCGAATCGACCTTCAGTTCGTGGTGTGCATGTACTGAAAAATAAGAGAAAAAGGTTGACGAGCTAACAGGATGTCATATATGCTTCGTTCACAGATATATGAACACATTTTCCCTTTCGGACCCGCATTATTCTATTTTAGGTTTTTCCGGTGTTGAAAATAAGAAATGTCTTGACGTGTGTTGTGCTAAAACTGGCAGAGTACTTCTTCCTTTATCACGACTTTGTGCTCGGCTACAGTTAGGATCAACTAATCATAGTCTAGAGCTGTGTCACGATTTGCGAATTAGTTATCCACAAGGAAGTTCGTGAGGTATTGAGCTTAAGTCCAGCTAAAATTAACCTTCCCATGCGTTGTGTACACAACTGTATAGGCCCGACACTTCGGACCGCGAGACTCTCGGTTCGTAAAGTGGGTCAGGCAGTAATCGTGTATGTGGATTTCAAACGCAAGCTTAGGTTAATTCAGTACGTAAGCAACCCTTTAACACCTCCTCTACCAAGCTCCAGGTTAAAGCAATAGCTTCAGTACACCCAGTCAAAGAAAACTTTATTACATCCTGGTTTTTAGCACAGAATTTCTTGTGACACACCAAGTGCCGGAGATACGTCCGTAGTCACCGAAGCGTCGCGCACTTGTGGTGGCGGTACAGTCAAAAGCACCACGATTATTTTATTTTGCGTGCTGACGAAGCAATTTTACATGGACTACAGCAGTAGTACTCGTCTGTCAAATTGGTTAAGAATTGCTTCAATTTTTTTTCCCGTGAAGCTAGAAAAACGCGAAGCTCTGGGTAGAGCCACCGAGTATGCAAGTACGCAGAGACGAAGTGACGTGGTGGTTCTACTTCTAGGATATTCCTCCGCCTCACGCAAACAACGCTTGACTGAGTTTGGAAAATTACACCAAAGGGACAATGCACCGCATTCGTGTAATAATATTTCGCGTAAGAATTATTTATTACTAGGTGTTACAAACACGTCTATTTTTCCTTCATTTTTATTCTTATGAAATATAATTTAAATAACACAATTTATAGATTAAATACAAGTAAATGTTCAATTTATTAAAAAATAAGGTAACTTTAAGTAGAAACAAGTCTAAAAAGCTTGCGATACGTGACATATTTAGGAATCAACCAAGAACGTCATACATGGGGTGATTTTTTAAGGTTTATTCAAAAAGAGTGAGTAAAACGCGAATGGGCTATAAACTGGTTAGCCCTAGCTGGTACATAGGCCGCCAGTAAAGTGTACTCCTTTTCACAAACTTTAAACAATTAAATGACCGGAGAATAAGTGCGAGGCCTGACCCTGAGTTTTTGGCAGTGGTATAGGCTTGGTGAACAAGCAGGGTTGACGATGAGCAGGAACTCGGGTCGTAGGGATTGACCGACGTACTACACGCGAGTTTAACTAGCCACTTGCCATCAACACTACGACATGTCCTACAGACATCGCGACACTACAACGCGCCAGCCGGGAGTCGGATGGGGAGTTTCACTCCCTCGCCGATACACCTACCCATTGAGTTAATAAGATTGCAACAGCGGTTGACAGCTTGAAATACCGGAGCACAGTTGAAACATGTACAATGTAGCCCGTCACCGGTTCAGTGATTTGGCCCAAGCCTGTCAGGCTGCAAACTAGATTCGCAAACCCACTCGAACGAGTTACAGGAACCTCGGTTCCCGGTCTCGCGAAAGCATTGTCTTCCGGGGGCGTACAATATATCGGCGGCGGTGTTCCTAAGTACTCTATCGCAGAGCGTTGCCTGTTGTGAAGTGAGGTGTTGGTGATTGTATGGGCGTTGAGTTGAGTATCTAGCAACGGAACAACATCGCGGACGTTTTCTAACAGCTGAATGCACGCAGGTAATGGAACGCGACCCAGATTTAAACAGGCTTCTACTTTCGCCATGCAGGACCAAAATCTGCACCGGTCTTGGAGTAACACACGGGAGCTGCACTCTATAGGCTCTTTCCACCCACTATATTCCCTTCTCAGGTCGCAGCCATGTTGCCAACACCAAAAATATAATGGACAAATATTATTGATTTAAAAAAATTATATACATAGGAACAATGAAAATACCTTTGCTCAGTTTATAAATACGATGCAGATAGAAACACAATTTCATTTTTTTAAGAAATAACAAATTACAAAACGACAATTTTGTAACGTCACGCGACAGTTGCACAGTTGTTGCCCTGTTCCACTCGATGCTTTGTGACTTGCCTGGTGTTATGTTTACCCCGAGGAGGGATCGTTGATTTTCGATTTGGTTGGTTAGAAGGGCGTATAAAAAGTTGCCTGAGAAAATGAGGAGTGGCCAGTTTTCATTGCATAATTGTAGAAAGTATTGAAAGTCAACCCCCAAAATAATGTATGCCAGTTTCCAACTGGATGAACGGTAGAAATTTTTTTTTTTTTTAATGTCGTTAAGTAGACGTTTACTTTGACGAAGATGGGTTCCCTAGATTGTCTCACCATTGTAGCTGAATTCACAGCTTTTCATCGTACTGATGTACTTTGATGAATTTTTTTACTTTGGCTATATAACTGAGACCAATTTACATTTTGTAGCTCAAAATAAGAGCTCGACGTAATACATGGCAGTGTCGCCTCTCTACTGCTCTGTGGGAGTTGAGTGACTTAGGCGGCTCTTAACAGCGAGGTCTTGGGAGCTTATGAGGGTGAAATGAGGTGAGAATAGAGCAGCGCCGGAATGCAGGGCAGGGGGAACCGGAGATACCCGAGAAAACCCACCGACCAGCGGCAGCCGTCTAACCGCTCAGCCACCGTGGCCCCTGCTCTGTGGCAAGACAACCCTTTCTGTCACCGGCGCTCAGCGGGATTGTGGAGAACGACGGGGGGGGGCAGACAGACAGTGCAGGGCAGGACAGCAGGGGGCGGACAAGCTGACGCCGACCAGCATTGTGCTGGTTGGGCGCGGCGCGAGGGTCAACGGAACGACCACAATGGACGTGGAGACGCGGACACCTGAGTCGGCCTCAGGTGTGCCTACGGGAAAGGAGGGGGGAGGTCCGGGACGACGACTTGGGGCCCCCGTGTGCCTCGTCGGCAAGCTTGGACGGCCGGCTTCCTGTCGCTGGGGGTCGCTAGCCGGGCGCCGGCCCCGTCCGCTCTGCCTCGTCAGCGATACCCTCCTTCCCCTCATCCACTCACCGAGACATTACTGCAAGATTTATCCTCTTTTCAGCAGCGATCCTTGAAGACACAAACCACCAGGTGCCTGTCAAAGTTGCCTCACGGTCACTTTCGTGTATAGTCCATTCACGGTTACTTCCAACTTTTCTGAAGCCCTGCCTAAGTTCTACTTCCAGGATAATCCTCCGCCTCATGCAAACAAAATTTAACAGTATATAGAAAATTACGCCAAAGGGACAGCTCACCGTATTCGTGCGCACTCAGTTTACTAACATTTTCCATAACAACTATTTCTTACCATGTATTACCAACACACCTATGTTCTCCCTATTTTTACTCATTAAAATTATAAATAAACTATTGTAACTCATAGATAAAACATAAGTAAATGTTAATTTTAACAAAAAATAAGATATGTTTATTTTAAGACAAGTATAAAACGCTTATAATATGTGGCTATTTAGAGAACAACTAAACACGTCATACATGTTGTGATTTTTCTTGGTTTTTATTCTAAAAATGTGAAGAAACCGCGAATAGACTACACATAAGTCTGCATAGAACTTTTACAAAAAATGGGTTGTTCATTGTGAATTTACTTGGCTTATGTTCAACCAGTCACACACAGCTAGAATTAACAGATTCCAGTGAAATAGCGGGTTATTACTAAATAACATTTAATTTCACTTTATTTGCAACCTTATCCAGGAACGATTTTTCAACAGTACAACACCAAACATTACAAAATTAAAATACCATTAATTATTACATACATTTCAGACGTATTTTTAAATGAGTAAAGGGAAACAATTAATTTGTCTTTTAGAAATTCAATTAAATTGCTAGTAACCGTTTCATAAAAATACCTTCTTTCATTCTGATACGTATGTGCTAGTTCATTGCGTACACGTTTTTTTTTTTATCGTTAACCGACCTTAACATAACTCTCACGTGTCCTGCAAGTCGTTAAGTAATATTGCACACTCGTAAATTTTCTGTAAAATGATTGTACCTGTATCTACCAATGTGGGGCTTGTACAGTAAGTACAAGTGAAATTACACCCTTGTGTACCAGTTCTGAAAAAAGAAGTTCCAAACTTGTAAGTTGTTAGAGAAAATTCCACAATTTTTATCTATTTCCTACAAATATAAGTAAGGCCATAGTTAGACATTGTTTACAGGTGCAACTATAGTGAAAATATAATGTATTTTTTAGTTTTAATTCAAGTTCGCCTTTTTTTGNAGACATTGTTTACAGGTGCAACTATAGTGAAAATATAATGTATTTTTTAGTTTTAATTCAAGTTCGCCTTTTTTTGTGGTTACAGTAGCTCTGTACAATATTGAAATATGTTCTGCACAAAACATATCGAGCGTAGGTCCAATCNTTTTTTTGTGGTTACAGTAGCTCTGTACAATATTGAAATATGTTCTGCACAAAACATATCGAGCGTAGGTCCAATCTTTATTTGGTGTAAATAAACACACACGTGTCGTGAAATCTGCTATTTCAAGCCACGTTTACGGCTTTGTTTCCTCTGTGATACTATGGGAAAAACCACCAAATAGTTACTTTTTTCTCTACTATTTTTGGAAGGATTTTTTTAATGCTAGTCGGCTCGTATTGCGTTTTTATTTTACAAATTGTTTATCTTCAGCACTTGGATAAAATACAAAACACAATCACCAACAAAAAAAAAAAAAAGAATCATCATTTACTTCACTATGAAGGTACACTTGTTACAGTTGTTAACTAGTTCTGTAAAATCCATCTACTATTGTATAATTATTATAGATTTTTACAAGTCTCGTCTCTCAGCTTGTTTGATGTGACTTTTTGCTACAAGCCTGCAAATCAACAAGTTGTAGACTTGCGGGCTTGTAGTAGTTGTGCTATAGGCCCCAGACAGTCCAGTAGCGTACCTATCTCAGAGGTCACTGGTCAGTGATGGAGCTACAAGGGAAAGTGAAAATCAGAAATGCGCCTAGGTGTACGTAGTCAACGATGCCTGAAATAAACGTATTAAACACAATCAAAATAGTTCTGTAAGAAATAACTTGCTCTTCAAGATTACACTTCTTAGCATGATGGCGGATATACGACTTTCTCCTGGAAGGGCACAAGAGAACATGATGACTTGTGTTAATAACTCTCCTCCTCCCCAAGCGACTTAAAAGTACTGGGTACTTACTGCGCCAGTTAATTTGGATGAATAAATTAATTTTTTATCTTGACTTTATTTTCACTGGCGAAGTTACGGCTTCAATGCCTTCTCTCATCCTAAATCAAAGGCGTGAGCAGTCGTTATCACTAGGCTGTGCACGACGTTGAAGAATCGCCGATGGCCACTTAAAAGTGTTGGTCCGGGGGTTTTCCCCCCGGGAAATAGTTTAATGTTAGATTTAAAATAATGACAATTACGCAAACGTTGGGCTGAAATAGGATATTATAAGAAGACCACTTTGCGCATTATTTCCTAAAATACTTATGGAAAACTTAATTTTCAAAGACTAATTCGAATAAAGTTGAAAAGTGAAATGAGTCAAATCAAGGTCAAGCCTGCCCTCACGCGATGGACAAATCAGTTTTGGTATTCCCCAGAATGTCTCATACAGACCAGCGTGCTCTTAGGCATTCTGCAATTCCACAATAATAAATAAATCTCAAAGACCACAGTTTTAAATTAATAGATATGCTGGTCAGTAGGGTGTGCGTGGGCACACTCGGCACATCCCGTGCGCACGCCTACGCCCTTAACCAGGCATAACATACTGTACACATACGTAAATAAAAATAAAGGCTTAAATTAACAAGATAATTCAAATATTTTTAACTTAAGAATGATATGTCATTTCTGATTATGTGCATATCTTGAGTAGGACTACAGACGATCGAATGTATAAGGCAATAAAGATTACAATAGCACAATCGTACATCTCATAATCCACATTACCAAAAATAAATGTAAGTGTGCTGTACATACAAATAATCCGAGAGGAAAACCAGATGTCTAAACAAAGATTGAAGTTCAAATAATTTAAATAGATTGATAATTATACAGTAAGCACTTACAGTTTAAATTAATGGAATGCCGCTCAACTTCTTTAAATAAATTGACAAATCAACAGTAAAAATATAGAAATTAATTCAATTGAATGCATAAATCAACAGGTGTAGCTACGGTGTACGACTATTTAGATAAAGAAATTTAAAACGCTGCAGAACAATGACATGTGTGCATGCGTGTGTGTGTGGAATCATCGACGCATATTCTTAATATACTTGATATCACCNTGCAGAACAATGACATGTGTGCATGCGTGTGTGTGTGGAATCATCGACGCATATTCTTAATATACTTGATATCACCGCTCTTAAAAGTTGGCAGTGTTGTAGAATTCTACACGGGTAAATTATTCCACGCTCTTGGAACAGTAACAGTGAAATAATGTTCATATACCAGAGTTCATTGAGCGGGAATAGTAAAACGAGGCGTGTTTTTTTAGCACGCGTGTGAATAGCATGGTCATCCCGCAAGGTTTTCAGCCGAGTACGTAAGTTTTGCCGTAAGTTCCATTTAAGAATGTTTGCAGACATTTCCTCGCGTGAGACAGCAATAGTACAGTCGCATTACCTTTATTTATTTTTTACTAGTGACCGCTCGCAAAAAAATAAATAATTTTTTCTTGTCGGCGGTTACAGTTGAAGCTGTGTAGGTAATACGAACACTTCATGCAGGGAATAAGATAATGACTGTTGACAGGAGCAAACAAGCAACTTCAGCCCTGTAAGCTTATTAATGTATGGTACATGTGGTCATAAGTGTTATAAATGTCGTCCAGCATCGTCTGTTCAGTGGCCACAGCAGCATACCATACACACATGTACGTAATATTGCGTATGAGCTAGGCACTGTAAAGTTGCAGATAAAGTTTTGCGTGCGTTTTACACGAAAACGGTGGGTTTTAGACCGTTGCAACAAGAGAACCATTTTTGTAAATCACGTCATGCTTCTCAATATACCAGCATCAAACGTTCATAATTCCTTTCGGTAAAAAATTTGTTTACGACAAGAGGGTGGCCACCACTGTTATTTTCAATACAGGAGGATTTATTGTTGACATTTTTCTCTTAGGTTGAAGATATAACATAAAACGGTGTTCGGANTGCAGAACAATGACATGTGTGCATGCGTGTGTGTGTGGAATCATCGACGCATATTCTTAATATACTTGATATCACGGCTCTTAAAAGTTGGCAGTGTTGTAGAATTCTACACGGGTAAATTATTCCACGCTCGTGGAACAGTAACAGTGAAATAATGTTCATATACCAGAGTTCATTGAGCGGGAATAGTAAAACGAGGCGTGTTTTTTTAGCACGCGTGTGAATAGCATGGTCATCCCGCAAGATTTTCAGCCGAGTGCGTACGTTTTGCCGTAAGTTCCATTTAAGAATGTTTGCAGACATTTCCTCGCGTGAGACAGCAATAGTACAGTCGCATTACCTTTATTTATTTTTTACTAGTGACCGCTCGCAAAAAATAAATAATTTTTTCTTGTCGGCGGTTACAGTTGAAGCTGTGTAGGTAATACGAACACTTCATGCAGGGAATAAGATAATGACTGTCGACAGGAGCAAACAAGCAACTTCAGTCCTGTAAGCTTATTAATGTATGGTACATGTGGTCATAAGTGTTATAAATGTCGTCCAGCATCGTCTGTTCAGTGGCCACAGCAGCATACCATACACACATGTACGTAATATTGCGTATGAGCTAGGCACTCTAAAGTTGCACATAAAGTTTTGCGTGCGTTTTACACGAAAACGGTGGGTTTTAGACCGTTGCAACAAGAGAACCATTTTTGTAAATCACGTCATGCTTCTCAATATACCAGCATCAAACGTTCATAATTCCTTTCGGTAAAAATTTTGTTTACGACAAGAGGGTGGCCACCACTCTTATTTTCAATACAGGAGGATTTATTGTTGACATTTTTCTCTTAGGTTGAAGATATAACATAAAACGGTGTTCGGANTTATTTTCAATACAGGAGGATTTATTGTTGACATTTTTCTCTTAGGTTGAAGATATAACATAAAACGGTGTTCGGAGAACTGTAACTAATTTCACTTCGTCTCCGATATTTTGCAGAAATACAGTTTAAAAATTCGATTTTCAAGCGCTTATATTTCCCTTAATATTCAGCTTAGGTAAAAAATGTCCTTTATATTTCCCACTTTGTTTTGCATAAGGAATCATCTTTCGGCACTTGTTCAAATTCCGCCCTATTCTGTATATACACATACACTCGTGTCTGAGAGTTATTTTTTCTCCCAAAAATTTAATAAACCACCCAGACCTTTTAGCATACTAATGCTACATGCGCACAGTTTTGACTAATCAGGAACGCAAGATAATGGTTGAGGCGAGAGGGCAGTCAAATATTAGGAACACAGTACACCAACGTTTGGCTGGTATGTGTACGGTTAAAGTTCCCCAAGTGCTGGCATTTGATCTCAGCTGATTAATCCGATACTTCAGTCCCGGAAGCGTGTATCTAAATACTATAACGCGTGTTTTTATAAGATAGCAGTGGCAATGGAATAAAACTTAACAGATTCGCAAACTCTCTCCGTTACAACATTGCTTCACTGCATTTCGTATATCGTTATCACGTTGCAGAACAAGTCACTTTAAGAAATCGTTTGTCCTACAGTTTAGTGGCGAGTATCTTAAAGAAGTTTTCTGGGCTAGTAAGCGTTAATGTTCCAATCAATCACTTCAGAAACTTCTTAACACACGAATACGCACATAATTATATCTTATTTGTGGGTGATTTAGCACTTTTGAAATTAGGCTTTAAAAAAAAANAACACACGAATACGCACATAATTATATCTTATTTGTGGGTGATTTAGCACTTTTGAAATTAGGCTTTAAAAAAAAAAATTTGTATCCATAATTACACCAATTTTAATTTAAGCTCTGTCTGTAATTAATGCCGCATTCCTGACTGCGAGGAAATAAAAATAGTTCAATAAGTTTAAGTGTTATCAAAAGCCTAATTTATATTCAGTCTTCAATTAAATCGTTTCCATTTATATTCCTAAAGGGAAAAATGGCGAAATAATATGTTTACGTCTCTGGAAATTTTATAATGTCGGTTGATCAGAATATAGATAAAAACAATTAGGTGATTAAAGTAATATACCGATGATTCAATCACATGTGCAAGTTGTTATACAACTACAAAATGAGCGCCACAACTATACCAGAGAAATGAGAAATATCACACAAGGAGACACATTTTTAATTTGCGAGCGAGACGTTTACTTCAGTACTCGAACTGATTTTATAACTGTTAGCGTTCATTGTAAGATATATGTATTTTATTGCTATTTTATGTTATGATATTCATAACCCTCGTGTATAAATATAATATTTATTTTTAAACACCCGCGCCGCTCAATATTACGGAATATTTCGGTAGGATATCAAAATAAGGTTTACAAGAATACTTTATGGGGAGAGCCTCATGTCTTGATATTCTTCATCAGTTATATTTTTATGAAACTTCAAACGGACATATATTCTTAAGTTCCGTAAACACAGGGTCTTATAAGTCACCATATCTCTATCGTGATGATGATTCCGGCAGCTGATTCGCTGCCGGATTAATTTTGACACTTCGTGGTTTTAATTTTAGTTCCTAATAACGT
The DNA here is from genome assembly GCA_002778355.1 of Clitarchus hookeri. Lineage (NCBI taxonomy): Eukaryota > Metazoa > Arthropoda > Insecta > Phasmatodea > Phasmatidae > Clitarchus > Clitarchus hookeri. The sequence continues at coordinate 463,381 of NQII01000736.1, forward strand.
TACCGAATGTTCAAAAATCTACTTCACCCAATACGATAGCTGAATGACGTCATCCATGAACAGGAATTATTCCGACAGTCTCAAGGATTCAAGAATGCGCCCCTGCTTGCGGTTACCTGCTAGGCAATGATGTGGTTGAAGGGTGCGGCGAGCTAGGTTGCTATGGCAACGCGCTGAGTGCTCTGAGCATGGAGGCTCTTGGGGAGCAACTAAGAAGGGGAAGGGAAACGAAAGGCAGCGTCCTCCCTCCCAAAAACCCACAATGGTGTCAAGGCATGGTCCAGTAATAGCATTACGGTACCGAAGAATAACTGTTTAAAATATTAGATTTCGTATACAAATCACTCTCTGTTCTTAAATACTACGAAGACTCTAAGAAATTAATGAAATTACTCAGGAAAGATTTTTAACAGAATTCCTAGTGTGCATGATGTCGAAATCCGCGGGCAACAGAAAACCGCATTTGTTGCAAAAGTTTATAAATACGTTTTTATATTTTATCCGGTTGCACACAGGAGGGTACCTAATTAATTCCTTCGAGTTTCTGGTACAAAACGGCATTTTAAATTTTCAGGCAACAGTTTGATAAGTGTACGAAAGCCATTATTAAAAAATATAACCGACGACAGCTAGATCCTATATTCGTAATGTTATATAATTGCCTGATTAAAAAATATTCAAGTGTTTATAGCAAATAAAATAGCAAAAAGAAAATAAAAAATGTACAAATATGATTTATAGTGTTATTTATAAATACATTTTCATTTAGCGTAAAAAAATATTTGGCTATAACAAAAAACTACGTAACACAAACCACGTATTCTCATTTGCGTGTTCAAATATTTTACATAAATTTTATATGATTACAGGAATTTCATTTACACCGTAAAAGTGAAAGTGCCGATTTGGTCCAAATTTGTGAAATTTGCAGCGAACCAACAAAAACTTTTGCACTAAAACCTCACGGATATCAATAGTGATATTTCACTAATTTAACGGCGATTTCTATCGATTTCCAATAATTCCACATCTCTGGGTAATGATTCTCAGTTCATACTATTTCTAGATAATTTATTACTTACCCAATAATTAACTGCATTTTCAGTATATAACATTTCAAAGATAGAAAAACTTATGTTGAAAAGCGCCTAACAGACAGTCCCATGTTTTAGTAATGGGTGCAATGTGATACACTGATGACGATGACAAAATATGGGGGGGGGGTGGTGGCTGGGCTGACTTTGCCGATCCGAAGAAGCTGTAGGTATTAAACGCGTCATTCATATCCCATCTTCGCCTCACGTCAGGCCGTAGTTACACTGTGAGAGCCAAGGAACTGTTTTTGAGACGTACAAATAACATAGAAAAAAATCGACATTGAGGGTATGTCGACTAGAAATATATGAAATTTTAAGGTTTGGAAAGCAGTTGTCTTAACATATTTGCACATTTTTATTATGTACACAGCTGAAAAAGAGTACTAAGTGGCCTGAAAATCTCTAAACCGTCAACGAGTTAAATCTGTTTTCATTTTTTTGGTATACAAGTAAAATTCCTTTCCTTCTTTCTAACTTTTTTGCGGTAAAAGCGAGGGGGGCCTACATTGTCACTAAATTACAGTATTCCATTATTTGTACATGTTTAACGAAACGATGACATGGAATTTCGCCTAAATTACAACAGCGTGAGTTTATTTAACCAAATTAACATAACTAAGTATTCTGTAAGTACACTAAGGTTCATTCCAGCCAACAAAATACTTGTTTGTATAGGGTCACATATTTAGTTGCCTCAACGAAATATTCTGTTGAGTAAACAAAACTTGAGAAACAAACAATCAATATTAAGTTTGTTCCATCTAACAAAAGTCCTGCTTGAATAAACAAAACCTCTGTGTTGGGACAAAATAAATTAGACTGTCAACAAAATATTGAGTTGAGTCGACTGTATGTATTTGTTTGGCCACTCATTCAAAACTACAGCTCGAGAGTTTGTTTGTATTTTGTGAGACAATTAGGATAATAATAGTGTTTAATAGTGCATTTATTGATCATTAATAATGTTATAAATATATAAAACAAGTTCAACAGGGAACTAAAATTAAAGCTGTAAAACTTGAAAAACGTACACGTACTCTGAAGATCCAAAAAAAAACTGGTTCTAATATATATATATATATATATATAGCCTA